>PVKN010036262.1:0-11471 GCA_004027915.1 Capromys pilorides | reverse complement strand
ATGCTATTACAAAAAACACATAAAAAAATAAATGCAGCTTCCTTTCAGGAAGGATTTGGAAATATTTGAAGCTATCATTGGATAAAGAAGCAGCCTTGGAATGCTGTAAACCATGCCTGATGAGAGACTTTCATTAGAACTCAGAAGAGCAGAATGCTACTAGAAATGTAGCCACGAAAGATGAGACTCAGGAAATTTCAGTTGAGAACAAGGACTGAACTGGCACTTGGACTCCAGGCCATGTGTGCTATGTTTTGGTAGAAAATTTGTCTGCATCTTGCTCAAATCCAGAGACACTGCAATAGATTAAGATTAAACGCAGCAGAATAATCTGGTGGAAAAAAATTTAAGGCAGTCTAATGTTGAAGCAGTAGTTTGGCTACTTTTGAAGGATTTTAGCCAGATGTACCTTAAAAATCAACAGCATGGAGGCTGAGGAGATAGCTCAGTAGAATAGGTGCTTGTCTGGCATGGGGGCTGGGGAGATAGTGCAGTAGAATAAAGTGCTTGCCTGGCATGTGCAAGGGCCTGAGTTCAATCCCTGGTTCTGAAAAAAAAAAAAATCAACAGCAAGCAGCCCAGCAGAATGATTTTAAAAGTTTTGAGTTTGTCCATAAAGTAAGATCAGATAAAGTCATGGCTTACAAAGATAGAACAGAAGTAGGCTACTGAAAAGATTAGCATTAAAAAGTCAAGTACTTTGGCTTTTTAATAGAACAGATGGCCTTAAGGCATCATAAGAAAACAAGACTCCACCTTTTAGAGTTTTAAAATTGCACAGATGAAAGATTTGCTTTGAGAACAGTTCCAGGATACCATGTTCCAGAAAGGTAGAGCCTGAGATAATTTGTTCCTCTGAATTGGGTTCATAGTGCACATGGCTGTTGCTCCAGCATGCAGCAGACAGACCATGTGGTGTTGGTTTCATGTGCATATAGAATTCAAGAAGTCTAGGATTAGGAAGGCTTCCACCCAGAATTCAAAAGAATACCTGGAAGGCCAGGCAGTGTGCCCTCAGAGGGCAGTGTGCAAATCTATAAGTAGGAACTAAAATTCCAGTGGACACTCTTAAGAAGGTCAGAGAAGCTAGAAACATGGATTGTTGGTGGAAGCCACACAGTGAGCAAAAAAAGCCTACCCAAGAGAAAGGCCTTGAGGGCTAGAGCCACTGACAAGGCCATAGGGGGTTGAATCACACAAGCCCTTTGAAGTTACACCACAGATTTCCCTGGATGCTGGACATGAAAATATGGAATTTAATGTTTTCCCTGCTGCATTTTTTTCTCTTTCTTTCTCTTTTCTTTCTTTTTGAGACAGGATCTTGCTATGCAGTTTAGGCTAGATTTCAGCTCACTTTGTAGCTCAGACTGGTCTCAAACTCGCAGTAATCCTCCTGCCTCAGCCTCCCAAGTGCTGGGATGACAGGTATGTGCCACCATGCCTAGCTTCCTGCTCATTTTGGATTTGCCTTGGTCCCATTTCTTTCTATCCCACTATTTTTACCTTTTGGAAAGAAAATGTTTATCTTGTTTCATTGTTGGAAGTGTCTACTTTTAAGTTTTACAGGGTCTTATAGCTGAGATTACCTTAAACCTCAGAGGAGAATTTGGACTTGACAGTGCGCTGAATAGCTAACTGATGATCAACTTCTTACTAATAGGTTGCAGCCTGAGTACAAACTGCTCAATTATTATGGCCCTGATTCAACATGGCTGAATTCACAAAACAACAGCTTATTTTCCCAATGACTACTTCCTGCTTCTTCCCCACTCCAGCCCTGGATACAATTTCCTTTTACCTTTCCCATGCATACAAGGGAGCCTCCAATCAGCTCCTTGTGTGTCACTGAACCTGCCTCTCAAACTCTGCCCCTAGCAAAAGTCCATGAAGTCTCAGCCTCCCTGTCACTGATGACAGAGGATCCTCTGTCATCAGAGTTAATAAAGACTCCCTCCCTATTTTATTTCTGTTTCTCTGCCATGCCGTGGCTGCCACCAA
The DNA here is from genome assembly GCA_004027915.1 of Capromys pilorides. Classification (NCBI taxonomy): domain Eukaryota; kingdom Metazoa; phylum Chordata; class Mammalia; order Rodentia; family Capromyidae; genus Capromys; species Capromys pilorides. The sequence continues at coordinate 9,473 of PVKN010036262.1, read as the reverse complement.
TAAAAAAACTAATAGTTACACCCAGCTGAATTTAACTAGCATGGTGCTGCGTGTGGGAGGCCCACCTGAGAATTGTTCCCAGTGGCATAAAAGGCAGAACAGGAAAAGATGCCAGAACACTGTTAGGGATGCTGTTTCGAGACGTCATTGGAGCTGCTGAAGGCTGCTTGTTTTCTTGGCCTATTCTGCTGGAGGGCCTTGTCATGCTGGCTTTCCTGGTGAACTTTGGAGAAGCTTTGGTCCTCATCTGGAGCATCACTTCATGGCTCCAGAGGGCAAGATGATGCACTGCTAGGCCTCCTGGAGAATCTTGTTGCATTGGTTTTCCTGATGGCAACTCAGCTTTTCTCATCACTGGAAGAGCTAGAGACCTCACTGTTGCTAAGGATGGCTGTGGTACCATTGGAGGAGCTCTGGTGTCTATGCTGAGCACTGCTTCCTAGCTCCAGTTCAGATCACTCAGCTTGATAGCACAGGTCCTTCATCCTGTTGGTATACACTTCCTAGCTTTCACCACTGACCTTTGGGCCTTTCCAGCACAGATCAATGAAGTGGACCTGCATGAGACACTGTCATGCACTCTAAGCCTCCAGTTGAACTTGTGGGAGGCACTGTTATGAGCTCTAGGTTTTCATCGGACTCATGCAAGATACTAGGATCCAGGCCATCAGCTGGAGTCTTTAGTGTGTGGATAGATTTCCCACACTTTAAAAAAAAAATCTTATTATTTATTTTCCTGCACTTACTGTATATGGTTCTTGGGTGATTTCTTATAAAATATTATAAAATGTGTCCTATTTTATACTGATCCCCTTGCAAGAACCTCAAACCACAACAGACATCAATGCTGAAATTCTTAGTATTTTGGCAACCCTTAAGAGAGGGACTAAATGCATTTTACATAAAGCAATGTGCATGAGTCTTTTAGGGGCCAGTGGCAAAATGTTATGTCTTATATATAGATGTTCCCCGATAGCCTCATGCTGTCATAGGGTAGGGCTTTTATTTTTTTTTTCATACTGGGAATCAAACTCAGGTTCTTGTGCTTGCTGGTCAGGCATTGTATCACTGAGCTATCTCCCTGACCCAGGTAGGGTTTTTAAAATGTGACTATATTAGGAAAAAAAGGAGGAAAATAAACAGGTATGAGTTGAACAGCACAGGTTTCAGAACAAACCTGAGAGGTGACCAGTCTAGCACTAGAGAACAGACAAGCAACTCTTATACAGCAAATGAGCTCTTTTATAGGGTTATAGGAGGGAGTAGTTCAGTGAAAGGGGGTTGTAGCTACCTGCTAAGAACAAGGCTTGAGGGGGCACAAGCTATAATGATTGCCCAAGGAAAAGTCTTGGGAAAGCACATGGGAGTAGTGACTACCATCAATAACAAGAGATGATAATGTATGAATATCCAGGTGAAGCTGTGCTGGGAGGTGGTGGTTTACAGGCATCTCTGATCAGGATTGCAGCAGTCCCCTGTGAGACACTGTCATAAACTCTAGGCCCCCAGCTGGACTGATGGGAGGCATTGTTTTGAGCTCTCGGTCTCAGGTGGACTCATGCAGGACATTACCATGGAATCCAGGCCTTCTACTGGACTCTTTGGTTTTTAGTGCATGGACATATTTCCTGTACTGTTTATGATTCTTTGGGTGATTCATTATAAAATAATCTTACATGTGATCTGTATTGTACTGTTCTCCTTGCAAAACCCCAAACTATGACTCCAAGAGTTTTGTTTTTTGGTTTCTGGGGACTGAACCTGGGGTCTTATACAGGCTAACTACGTAGTCTACCAGCGAGCTATAGCCCCCACCCCAAGAGTTTTTAAAGTTTAATTTCTACTCTCTCATGCCCCTATTTCAGATCATTTTCTTTCTTAGTGCACGCTTGTAATACATAATGTTTACACTTCTTGTGTGGAGTTCCAACTCTTCTTTCCCGGTGATTGGTACGTGGGCTGGAAGTTCAAGCTCTAATCCTCTAATGGCTTGGTCTTTCTCATGTCTGGTCTGCAACTTCTAGGTTAGGAAGCCATCCTTAAGGTAGAGAATGGGGTGGGGGGAGTTCTGATTTTAAGAACAAAAAGTCATCACTAGGATGAATGATATTCTTAAAATATTATAGTGTTTATCACCCAGATTGTTCTCTGGCTCACAGCTAGGAATTCATACCTAAATTCTAAAGAAGGCCTTTTTCTGAATAAAAATAGGTTTTGTTTGTTTTTGTGTTACTGGGTTTGAATTCTGGGCCTTTGCATCTCCAGCCCTTGGTTTATTTGTTCATTAATTGAAATAGTGTTGCTAAATCACCTGGGCTCACATGAACTTGCTATCTTTCTGCTTCAGTGTCCCAGAGTGTGAGAATTACAAACATCTCTTGCTATATGCCCAGTTAGGAAAAAACTGCATTTTTACTAGTACTTGATTACAATACATAAAGTTTACATTCACCTTACAGGGCAGAAGCATGTACATAATACAACATGATTCTTTTATTAATCCTCTTGACAGTCATTCTCTCCTTCCTCTAAATCATTTTTCCCCGTAAATCTCTGGGAGAGAGCCAGGTGTAGGGGCATATTGGCTGTCTTTTGGGAGACTGAAGAAGTAGGATATGGGTTTGACGTCAGCCTAGAAAACACTGAGATCTCGTCTCAAGAAACAACTATGGAAGACAGTGGGACCTGAGTTATACGCTATGATAAAAAGAGAAGAAAAAGGCATTCTTCTCAGAAAAAGTTCTCCAGAAAGTCCAATGCAACTTTGGAATGAGCTGGAAACCTGACACATAGGTCCAGGAGAGCAGACAGTACTTTGCGTATGGACACAGGAGTCCTGGGCATCAGGCTTTGTCCATGAGATGCTTCATGTGGAGATTACATGAGGCTGAGAAAAGCTGGTATGGTTCACGGTAGCTGAGAATTAGTACAAGAGAAACCTTTATGTCACCTCATCTAGTAGTTGGGAAGGACTTTGAAGGCTCAGAATTTCCCCAAATGAGTGGCTGTCAGACTCACTGTGTGTCAGCTATCATAACCCTGACTACCCGGTATGTAGCCCATAAGATAGGAATTACATTCCCACACATTTTTCTTAAGTCTTTGAAAATTGTTTCTGTTCAAGTATCAAACAGATAAATGGTAAAGAAACACTTAGACACAATTCATTTTTTTTTTTTTTGTCTTTTTGAGATAGGGTCTTGCTGTGCAGTTCAAGCTGGCCTTAAGCTCACTTTTGTGGCCCAGGCTGGTCTTGAACTTGCACTGATCCTCCTGCCTCAGCCTCCCAAGTGCTGGGATTACAGGCTTGTGCCACCACGCCCGGCCACAATTCCTTTTTTATCAGTTTTATTTAGAATAAAATATTGATCTACATGAAATTTGAAAAAATAGCAGAAAGAGGTCCTATGTATATCTTCAGTCTCTTTCCTTCAACAGTATCCTTGTAATAACTACAGTACACTACCAACAGCTGGACACTGACATGGAGATGGTCCTAAGTCCAAGGAGTTCCTCTAACAAGGAGAAAAGGCCCCATAAACCAACTTATGGGCCAAGTAGGTTTTTACTTTTTTAAAATGTTGAGACAGGCTCACTTTAAGTCAAGTTGTCCCCCACCCTAGGTTCCAACTGCCATCCTCCTGACTTGCCCTTCCTGATTTAGGATTATGGGAGTACACTACCATACCTGGCTTGCACAAGTGGTTGAGTCTTGTCACAGAAAAACAATTTCAGGATGTATCAATGAGAGGCATAGACAGATTACACTAGATAGAGGTAAGATAGAGGTAAGACATATTCAGAGACAATAGTGTGGGCCCTCAGGGATAGTTGCACTATGATCTGAGATTGAGAGTATATGTGTGTTCTTGGAGGTATCCTCTAAGATGTGTGACCTAAGATGTTTGCCTAAAAACACTGTTTGAACATTTTGAATCTGTTTCTTCATCTTAATGTCCAGTTACTGCTGTTTACTTTATCAACTAGATTAATTTATGGGTTTGGGGATGATAGGACTGGAATTAAAAAAAAAAAAAGCTTTGGGAGCACAAACCAGCCTCCAGAGTAGATATGAAGCACAGATACAGATAATCTTGGGTAACTATGCCTTGAAGTTGTAGTTTTCTTAAAAGTATAATTTTCAGAATTGCAATTTTCTGGGCCGGCAAGATAGCTCAGTGGTCTAAAGTGCCTGCTTAGGCAAGCATAGGCAAGCATAGGCAAGCATAGGCAAGTTCAGGGACCGTGGTTGGATCCCCAATACCACATGCCATTCCCCCAGGGTGGGCTGAGCCAGCCATAAAAAATAAATCATGATTTTCCTTGTTTCTTTTCTGCTTTTTCTATCCTACCTCAGTGCAACCCATGAATCTTCATATTTTGCCATTTTACATGCATTTGTCTAGAGTTATGCCATTTTATCACATGCAGATTTGCATACCCACTCCCATAATTAAGATTCAGAATGATTTAATCACAAACATCTCTCTTGCTATGCTAGTCCTTTACAAATGTAGCCATGCACATCCTCTATTCTCAATTTGAGAATGTATGGAATCACATAGTATGTGCCCTTTTCAGATTGGCTTTTTTTTTTTTCACTCAATATAACTTTAGCAGTTTCTATTTTAGGTGACCCATGTCAGTGATTATGATTTTGTATTTGTCATGGGATAAAATGGTACCAAAATGTTGATATTCCCAGATTCATTTAATGGTTGGAGATAGTTCTCACTGTTCTTGGTATCTTTTTTATTACTCTTTGTTAAGAAGTCTCACTGGTAAACATGAATAGGTAATACTGATTAAATATTAACTAACTACTACATACTGGAATAGTTTAAGGCACAAGTGCGAAGGTTACATTTTGTTCAAATACGACAGTAAACGTGGTGTATCTTTTTTCAAAGTTTTATTTTTATTTTATTTTATTTTAAACCTCATTTATTTATTTATTTGTGTTCTGGCTGGCTCAGCCTGCCCTGGGGGTGGGGCTGGCGCAGCACGTGGTGCCGGGGATCGAACCGCCGTCCCTGTGGCTGCCCAAGCTTGCCCAAGCAGGCGCTCTAGACCACTGAGCCATCTCGCCAGCCCTTTTTTTTCAGATGAAGGTATTTCACGAAAATTTCTTAGGCAAATCAGAAAAAAAACCCACAAGAAAGATAAAATAGAAAAAAATTTATAAACAATTACTCAGAACTTTCTTTGCAAATTATGGAACTAATAGAGAAAATGTTAGCTTCTTTAAAATCAAGTAGACAGTACACGAAACATAAAGTTCACATGCCAAGATCACATGGGTAATACCTGACTATTCTAGAAATTCACAAACTTCTGCCAAAGTGACAGAAAGCCAAGCCTCTTCCATGTTCTCAGGCAGGCTATGGAAATAGCTAGCAAGATTCTAAACTCCAGTCCTGAAGAAGTACTGTTTTGAATCAGAGAAGAAAAACAAAAATTTAGGGGAGTACTTTAAACTTTTTTTTAATTTTTAGGGTCTTGATAAAACATGATATGCACTCTTTTTGCGTCCCAGAGTGAAAAAGGTAACATTTAATACTGTTTGCATAATGCTTATGTTTCCAACATAAGTATTTATCTGCGAATTGCCAGGCTAAAAACCAAGAAAATGTCATCAACAGAATCTCAAACACAGCAATGGAAAGACTGCATTAACTACTTATCCTGCTATTATAAAATTCCATTTGGCAATGTAAGGAGGCAATGTTCGCAAATGTAACTGAAATTTGAACTGAACACACCAAACAAGACATTTTGGAAAGAGGGAGTGTGCTTAGATACATGGTACTTTTAAAAGCCCTCACTGAATTAGATGCTCCAGCTACTGTATTTGAAAATGATCTTCAGTTTCAAAAGACAAACTGGCTGAGGAACGCCATCAACCACGAAGACCAGAACCTGATTTTCTTAGGCATATTTTCTACTGCGCTGGTACGTAGTAGCTAACTCTCAATAAACAGTAACTGGAGGAGCCTATAGGTTAAGCTTTTTTAGAAGCATCAACTTTTTCTTTTTTTTTTTTTTGGCGGGACTGGGGTTCGAACTCAGGACCTTGCACTTGCCAGGCAGGCACTTGTGCCACAGAGCTATTTCCCCAGCCCCCTCAACTTTTTTAAAAGCAGGAAATAAACAAGAACAAGTGGTCGTGGTCGTTGCAACTTGTTTTTCCAGTTGAGGGGGCACCCCTTTTGCCCTCCCCCCACCCCCAGCGCGAAGGTTAGAAATTTCGTTGAGGATGGGCTCACATTTTGGCGATTGAAAAATCACTCAACTTTAGGACTAGTCAGACTCGAAAAAGAGGAAAAACCCACACGCTGTCACTACACACTGTATATAGATATATTTTATACAGGAAGTTATAACTACATAGGTGGTGAATATCTTGTTTACACTAAAGGGTTTTGGTGCAAACGTTTCTTGGCTGTGAAACTGTAGATAAATCACAGTACTCACGTATTTTTATCTGAAAAACGACAATACCCCTTTCTTTCCTAGAAGTCGCGTCTCAGTACCAGCCAACCTCCGCCCCCGGAAGGATGAGTAAATTATAAACTGCTGGCGTATGATGGCCACGCCACTACTTGTGCTCTCAAAGTTTCATGTAAATTCAATACCCGACCGTCGGGCAGGAAAGCCCTGAGACTCAAACTGAATAAAAATGACAGCGTTCCCCAGCCCCGGACAGTCTCTCCCTCTTTCTCTTCCCAACCACACCTATCAGGCCGTGCGGGCCCCGGGGTCCACTGGAGGGTCCGGCTCAGGCGAGGGGCCGCCCCAACGCGGCCTTCAACCTGGGTCTGCGGAGACCACAGCCAGCGCCCGACCCCCGCCAACCTCGCCCGCCCGCGCGGTGCCGAAAGTGCGGTCCCTAGTCTCGCCGCGCACTCCTACCTACTCTCGGGAGCGGGGTCCCCAGGCTTTTCCCGCCAGCAGGGGGAGGTGTTCCAGCCAGGCCGCCGGGGTTGGCGCAGCCGGAAGGCCCACGGGGCCGCGGGAGGGCGGGCGCCCGAGCGGGAAGCACAAGGCGCGCGCTCCCGCGAGCGCCGGCGCGAGGCTGGGGGCGCGCACGCGCGCGGAGAGGTGGGCCGGGGGCGGGGCGCAGCGGAGCCGGCGGGAAGAGGGCGCCCTGGAGCCGAGCCGAGCCGAGGGTGGGCAGGAGCGCAGGGGCGGGACCCGCGGGAGGGCGGCGACGCCGGGGGGCGGGGCCAGGCCAGGCGGGGACGCGCTCGCGGGCGGGGAAGGCGGGGGCGCGGTGCCGGCGGGAGCGTGCCCGGTCCCCGCCCCTGTTTCCCACTCTCCTTCCACCTCCGACCGGCCGGGGCTCCGGAGAGGCGCTGCTCGCCCGTCCCCGGAGCCGCCTCGCTGCCGCCGCCTGCTTCCTGCGCTGGCGGCGAGCCCGTCAGTTGTGCTCCTCGATCTGGGCCATGGATGGGTAAGTGCTGGGCGGCCGCGGCGGGCTGCGCCGGCCCCGCTTCCCCTCTGTTCGCGACCGGACGCGTCGAGGCCGGGGAGCCGCTGGCCGTAGGAGCAGCCCCGGCCAGCCCGACGGGGCTTCCGGGGCGCTTAGGTGGGGATCCCCGAATCGCGGAGGCGCCGTCAGCTGGAGCCGCTCCTTCCTACACGCGGCGCCCCCTTTATGTCCGCCCCTTCACGCCCTCACAGCGCACCCCGGGAAGCAGAGGGAAGCCCTGTCCGGCCGCCGGCGCTGGGGTCCGCCCTGCGCGCCCCACTCCGGGAGCCCAGCGGCCTCCCGACACTTCCTCTAAGAAAATGGTGCGCGGCGCCGGGGGAGGCGGGGGCGGCGCTCGTCCTCCGCCCGGGAGGTGCTGTTTACCGGCGGGGCGGGGCGAGAGAGCGAGCGAGAGTGGCCGCCGAGTGGGGACGCCCAGTGCGCGCGGCGCTGCTGGTCTGGCAGGCACCGGGTCCCGAACCGCAGCCCCCGGGGACCGTACAGGTCTCCGGACTTGGGCTGAGAGAGGGGTTGACGCTGCGCACCAGGCGTCTGGGCTTAGCTAGCTTGAGCCGGTCCTTCCTCCACCCACTCCCACCCTCGGGAAACTTCGTGTGAATTCTCTGCCGTGCATGTAAAATATAGTGTAAGTGCGATTTCCCGGGAGGTTTCAGATGCTCAGAAATTAAACGGGGATCTGTGACCAAAATGAAAAGATCTAGAATCACTTCTAGACTCTAAACATTTCTCCGGGATATATAAAGGTGGGGCTAGATATATTATGATTAACGCATTTATGGGCTGCCAGTTGATATATTTTCATGATTAAAGCAGTCATTGAAGGAGCTTGATGAATTAACAGAAGGTCATAAGTGTGTCAAGGTTTTTAATTCCCCAGTTCTATCAGCTACTTCAAACGCACTTATTTATTCCTACTCTTGTTTCTGAGGTTGTATATGTCCTGCCAGTACTTTTGATAAGAGTCTATAAAACCTCGTGTGTGGAATATATAGAAGTTGGTTGAAGAGTTAAAACCTGTTAACGCGTTGCCACATAGTGGCTGATTGTTACATGGTGTGTGAGGACACTACCTTCCAACAATTTTTGCTTTCATTACACTTCTTTTATGTTTATTTCACAATATTCATGTGAACTAACTCATTTGCCTGCAGATTGCAGACATCAAAAGGGCAGTGTTAGATTTTATTTATGCTTGTAATCCTTAAAGTATTTTTAACGAAGCTATTCTGTTGATTTGAGGCATCTCTGGAAATACTGTTTTTTATTTTGCTTTTGGTATCAGGAATCGAACTCACTACGTAGCTGTAGCTTGGCAGGCACTGTGCTGCTGAGCTGTACATCCCTGGCCCATCTGGGAGCATTGCTGAAGACTTATTTCACATTACTTTATTTAGTTACATTTTGTATGTGTGCACAGTTTTGCCATTTTAATGATTTATATTATGCCAATATTTAAATTTAGGCAATCTGTGAAGTTAGTATGGTATTTCTGTGTATGTGGTGACTTGTCTGTAGGAAGTTGGACTTTATATTAATGGAAGAGGGCTAGCTTTTTTGTGTCAAAATTTGTGCCTACAGTCAAGAGAAGTTTTAGTGTTTGTGACTTGGACATCTGTGAAGTGTGAACATCTTTTCAGTAGTGTTTAAGCCGTTAACTTTCCTTTTGCTTTATTTTGTGGTTTTTAAAACTTAAGAGTGAGATTACTGGTTTAAATACAGAATGCAGTATGGTTATTGAAAGGTAAGTTTATTGACTTGGGATTTTAAGTGGGAGCCTGACTTGTATCAGGACAAATAATACTAGTACATACTTTTTTATGCAGGAAAGTTTTCTAAAATCATGTTTAAATTTTAGAAACATGAGTTTCATGCTTTAGAATTCTACAAAAGAAAATAAACAATTACACTTATATCACTTAACAGTCCAGAATTATATATTTGATTTACTTTTTTTTTATAACGACATTATAAATGTGTACAG
>PVKN010036261.1:0-11475 GCA_004027915.1 Capromys pilorides | reverse complement strand
ACACACACACACTCACACCTAGGGGCTGTCAAGCTGGTAAATCAACCTGGTGAACTTCCAACTCAGTTACCACTAAACTGTGTAATTTTTCTATGCAAAAAGGAAAGAAGAATGTAGATTCAGTACTTTCATTTTTATAAAGCCCTCACAAAAGTTATGACATTACAGAAGTCACAGATATATTATCAACAGAGAGCACAATAAGAATGCATTTTTTTCATAAAGGGAAAAATCTAAGATTATCTTTACTTCTTTGGTGGTCTGAGAAACACTTGAAAATAGAAAATTGCAACTTTTCTTCCATAGAAGCAGCAGACTCAAAGAACTTAATGCCTGATGTGATGGCTCTGAATTGAGGGCATGTAGGAAGTAGTGTTTGATGATTCAAGGGAATGTGCCAAAAGCAAGAAATGAAGGTGGATAGGACATCCCTGGTGCCAGAGAATATTTAGTTTTCATTTGAAAAATGAAAATACAAAGATACAAAATAAGCATAAAGGAACATAGTTCTCATAGAATCTTCTGAAAAATTGTTTGAACAAAATCCTATATTCCCCTTATTAGGAAAACTTCTACCCTATCTTTGGTAGCATCTCTAAATTCTGAATATTTGCAGTTGAAATCTGTAGTTTTAAGCTGTCCAGGTAGTCCTTTTCTGTGTGTGCAAAGATGCTGTGGATATCCCTTGCATGATTAACTATTACTTGGCAAGGAATCCAAGTTTAGTTTTGTGTATCATAGAGTTTCTTAACATAATTTATTGATTTCTAAATCAATGCTCTTAGCATGCGTCAATGCATAGGTACAAGACCACTGCAAACAATTTGTAAAATGTCATGTATTTAAAAAGTTTGAGAAATCTCTGAAGTGGCCTGAGTTTTATCAGTGGAATTCTTGCTTTTATTCCATATGCAAATAAACATTGGCTTTGCTGAAGAGGGCTGGTGCAGGCATACCCAGCACTGTCTCACTTCCAAAGCTCTGTCTATCGTGGAATTTGTGACCTGCAGGCCTTTTTCGCACTTGGTGGTGCATATGGTTTATTCTGAAGGCTGGGCTGCTCCTGACAGTCTGTTGTGCTGCTTATGGGCCTGAAGTCATTATCTGCTTTTAAGGCCCCAGTTGCTGACAACACCTGGAGAAACACATGCTCCTCCTTAAAATGAATTTTGAGTGAGGTATCTGTGGGCCACCAGAGAAACTGTGGTGTATGCATAGCATGCTGCAGTGATAGCAGCTGAGACATGATCAACAACTGGTAGACAGACCTGGGAACCACTGCAGATGGTTGGCAAATGTATGCAAATGTGAAGTTTTAGAATAGGGAAAGAGCTAACTGTGATGTATGTAAAATACACAGTAAAGTACTCTGGATTCATCCATGAAGTTGTGAGGGGGAGACACAAAATAAGGGTTAGTGTTAATAAAATTCTAAGAATTTGAAGTGAGACCAAAAGATTTTCTTGGCCTGCCTGGTGGGAATAACATTTAATTCATGCTGTGTTTCTCTCTTCACTTGTGATAAATCTTTTATTTCAGTAATGCTTTGTGTCTGCATGCCACCTGTCTAGCCTTGAGAGCACAAAAATTGAAGATTTTCTTTCCCCTTTCCAAAGAGAGGTTTTAAATTTTGTGTTCTGCTGTTTAATAAAGAAAGACTTGTTCTCGTTTTTATTAAAATATACTCTATAGGCAATTTAGTGGTGGAGTAATATATTTCTGTTCTAAATTTCAGGCCTGGGTGTTATTTCTCAAGAGAGCTACATATTCCTAAATCACTGGTTGGCTCACATTTACTTTATATTCTTGATTTTTGGGGTTAAATTTGATCTAATCCTTATCAAAAACTCTGAATTTTCTACTGGCTCAAACTTTGCATAAGGTAAGGGCATACCATCTGGCATTACTTCCTTATACCCTCTATTTTAAGCAAGTGTGAATGAGAGATAGAGTGCAAATGACTGGAAATATGCAATTAGTGATTCAATCTACACTTATTTAATGCACAGACCCCTGGGAGCTTGAGAAATGTTTCGATATGAAATAGGTCAAAATGCATACTTTGCATCTTGTTCAAAACCTGTCACATAGTAGGCAGCAAATTTGTGCATACTGAATAAATGATTTAATCTGGTTTTCCTTTTCAATGCATATAAAATAAGCATAGGTAGTATTGTATATTAGAAGACACACATTTTTTTTCCCTTAAAATTGAAACTTATTAGAGAAATGCAAAGATGCTCTTAGTCCACTTGGGCCCTATCTTAGCCCACGGTTCTGAAGGCTTCAAGTCTAAGAAAAAGCACTGGGAGATTTGGCATTTGGTGAGGGTTGCTTCTTGTTTCACAGAGTGTCTTCCCATTGTGGAAGGAAAAAGACAGGTCTTTTGGGCCTTTTTTTTTTTTTTATAAAGACACTAATTCCACTCATAAGAATCTTACCCTCATTATTTTCTAAAGGTCCTACTTTCTAGTCCCATCAGCACAGGGTTAGGATTTCAAAATATTTTAAGAGAAATGTAAATATTTATGATGTGCACCATGAAAATTGGGATAAATGTTCCTACATGTGTCACTGGTAGCCCATCACTGTGAATTAATCTCTTGTCACTTCAGCCTGGACCTATTCGGTGAAATCAGGTCATTGTGGGTCTACCTTATTGAAGAAATATTTACCATGTGTCTTTCTGGTGATGATCTTTATTGGGACTAGAAGTCTGTTTAGTTTGGAAGTCTTTGTGCATGTGACTTTTATATGAAATTATTTATTACCATGGAACCACATTTTCAGTTTGTCATTCTAATTGTAATGAGAATTCTTTAAAAATGAGGAATTTATGAGTTTTGCCTCATTCCAAGCCATTATTCTGTTCTTTAAACTATTTCTCCATCTGAGCTTCCTCCAGGCAACCTCTCAGGCTGAAAGGTCCAGGTCTGGAAGATGTCAAAAAACACAGAAAACCAGACTTGGAACAACTCTCTCATTGCTTTTCCACTCCAGGGCCCACAGCCTATGGGCAATCTACAGATGAATATTTTTTACTTTCTTTTCTATACAGTGTTTTTTCTTTTTTAAATCTTAAAACCTTTATTTTTGCAAAGCCAATCACAAAGTGTTGAAGGAAGAAGTATAAAAGTTATCCTTGCATTTTTTGGGAATAGGACGCTCTTAAGTTTGAGAAAATGAGGTCTTAGAATAGCTAAACCAAGGTAGTACCATGATACTTATATTTGAAAACAATGCGATATTCCTTCTGAAGCAAGATTCCTTTTTTTCTGGCAACTACAACATGGCACAGTACACAACAGTTCACTTTGAAGTGCTAGAATCATAGGGTCAAGAATGCCATAAGTCATCCAACTTAACCTTTCCCACTATATAACTTTGTTTTGACACTTGAGAAAAAAAGCATTGTGTAACATTTCACTCAACAAAAACAGCTCTCAACAAAAACAGGTCCCATACTTAGAGTTTAAGAACGTTGTCCTTCCAGTTCTGAAGTTGTGACAGATGACTTATCATCATTATAAGTATATTCAGGCATTCTCCCTATCTGTACGATGCTTTTCTCAGACACTGAGCAGATAACCCCAGAGTCACTGAGGTTCCAACTAAAGTCTGAAATCTTGGCAGTATGTCCTCTATGAATAACAGTAGTTCTAGAGGCTCATCTTCCATGTCCTTGGCCAACTTTTCTCCAATTTTACTCAAGTCCCACATGTTCAGGCAACTATTGGTACCACTTGGAAGCCAGAATCATTTCATTATGCAGAGACCAATGAACCTGGAAAATCTCATCCTTATGAGACTTGAAGGTATGAAGCTTTAATTTTAAATTATGAAGGTCACACAAAACTACCACCTTTTCTGCAGAGCTGTTGCTAGAATGAATTCACTGTAGGGATAGATGACCTCTGCAGTATGCATATCTACCAAGTGGCTGAGCTTTGAGGCAGTGTTAGACTTGGTGTCCTGTGTCATGAGTTTCAGATCATCAGTGGCTGATCCAAACAAAGACTTGTGCAGCAGATTCCAGGCCACATCCTCTACCATGGCTAAGTGGCCAGTGGAGATTGTTTTGGCATCCACGATATTGCCATTCTTTGGTCCTGCATCTATATCTCATAGGTAGACAGTATGGTCATCCTAGGCATTTAAGAGATGTCCACTCAAATTAGAATTCCAGGAAAGCTCACAGGCTTCCTTTTGGTGATCTCTTAACCTAAGATCAGGATCATATTTTTCAGTTGGATCTGGTTTAGCAAAATGTTTTGTGTAGTCAAAACCCAACACATCAGAAGATGCTGTTTTTGTAGCAATGATGTGACAATTTTACAGCATGTAATGGGCACGATTCACTTCTCCTTTGTGATTAATTTTTAATTTCACATTCATTTTTTCGTATTATAGAACCAAAGCCACCAAATTCACCCTTGTCACTGTCACAGTGGGAAGATGTGTGAGTTCCTAGTGCCAACCAGTGAATGGCGTAATCTTTTCCTTCTGGTTTAGCCATTTCAGAAAGTCACTGAACCAAAAGACTAGGCCCTTGAAAAGCATGGGTCATAACCAGGTCATACAGAAACAATGTATTCTAACAGATTTCATATTCTTCATTGATGACTCACTCTTCCACAGTATTTTCAGACATTGTTCTGGGATGAAAACTTGTGCAGAAAGAGGCTCCATGACCCATACAGAAGGTAGGTACATGCGCAGCCCAAGCCTACAGGCCCTCCATATCTGGCCTGTAAAGGCCCCAGCTCCTGTGATGCCCACGTTGGCAATCGCAGGTCAGCCAGGCCTGACCCTAAATTGGGTGCCCAACACGTGAGGAAGGAGTCACTGCCCTAGATTTTTGGTGGTGATGACCTCCACCCAGGGCCCGGGTTGCCCAGGGCAGTGGAGCCACAAAAGTGGCTAAGGGACTCATTGTTGGCCTGCGCCCTGCTCTGGAGCCTTCTGTTTCGCAGTCTCATCCTACATAGTGTTTCTGATTAATAGTAATGTTTTTGTGCATTTGGGGAAGGCGTTCACAGAGTTCTGCCCAAAATGTCAATAACTTCATTTTTCTTTTTGTATTATTTTTCTCTTACTCCTCATGTGTGCAAGTGACTGAATCCAGTGAACTGGAAGCCATGATGTCCAGGGTCTAGCTTGGGCCTCAGGAGCATTATAACATAGTCTGGCATTACATCCACCAATACAGAAAGTTCAGGAACAGTTTAAACTCAGGGAACCATCATTTCACAAACTCAACTAGTAACCTCAGGTCCATGTGCGGGTCAACTCTAATAATGAAGAATTTTTGACTTCCTGTTAATGTGGATCAAAACCTACTGATATGAACTGATCAGTTGGGAGATAGCCAGAAGACTGTCAGTTTGCCTAAACAGTTTTTTAATTTACTTTTAAAAATTATTATTATTATTATTATTATTATTATTATTATTATTATTATTATTATTTGTATTTTAGGGAAGGGTCTACGGGGTGTTCAGGGTCTCAATACTAGATCAGATTCATAGTAATCCACCTATTTACAGCCTCCCAAGAGCTGGGATTACAGGTGTGCGCCACCATGCTCAGTCTCAATTGCTGTCTCAGCACACCCGGGGGTAGGGCTGGCAGAATAGGCCGGGGGATTCAATCCCAGCCCCTGCACCAGCTTGCAGGTGCTTTAATCTGCTGAGTTATTTGGCTAGCCCAACCTAGACAGTTTTAAAGACATTGAATCAACTTCAAAGTTTTATTTTACATACTTGTGACCCTCTCCAGAACAAAGAATACATTTTAAGCAAAATTGATAAATTTGTTGGCAGAACTTGTTAAAATTCTTAAGAAGGAAAAATATCTTAGTGGTTTGGTCTCCTATCCAGTAGTAACTCTACCAGAACATAGTTGTCTTATGGTTTGCCGTTGCAGCTGGCATGCTTAAAGGAGACGTGTTTGGTAAGTCCTAGCACTGTAGTCGCATAGCCTGCAGCCCTGGTGCTTTTTGCTTCTGTAAAGGAATGAGGCTCATTTCAGTATAGAAAAACTATGTAGATGGCTTGGTGGGTCAGAAGCCCAGCAGAGTCACAATTAGATAAAATAATTTGCGTTTCAGTGGCAGGAAATGAATGTTGCCATTCATCAAGGGATGAATTTTATTTATTTGGTGTTTCAGGGACTTACTCATGAAGATATGCTGGGAATGCTTTCAACAATGAAAAATTGTGTAGGATATTGAAATAACACTGGGGAAATGAGCACTATTTTATCAGAGGTTTGCCTATTTGCCAGTTATAAAAACAATTTTGACTAATGTAGAACTGGACTTATTCTCATCATCCTGGCCTTTTCTATTTAAAGCAGTGAAACTCAACCTGGGTTCAAAATGAAGATTAATATTCACAACTTTATTACATGGTGCTATGTTATTAAGTTGTATTAGCTCATACAAGGGGCTGTATAATTTGATGCAGTGGTTACTTTATAGCTGAAGAGTTACTTCTTTATGTTTTAGTTAGAACACTGAGAATTCTGAACACATTTCTTGAATGGACATTTCCTCCCTACATTTTAAGATACTGGGCTTTTACCATTGCGGTACAGACCATAGTCTCTGTTTTTTTTTTTAAATGATTCAGATGGTGACTCTGCACGGCCTGATTAAGAAATTTAAACATTGCTTACTGAGTTAACATTTGAAAGGAAACAACTCATTTTAAGGAGACCCTCTGGAGGCACCAAGATCATGTTGCCTAACTTAGATTTTATGTTGTGCTTAGCACTAAACATAGCACACAGAGCACCAGCTATTACCTGTTGATGTACTGAGGTGATCGCAATGTGATGTCCTTTAAAAATGGCAAAACTTCATTAGGTTAAAGTAAAATCTACATTTCCTCTTAAGTAGCTGTGTGCCATGATTCCATGAGCAATGTTGGTGCTGCTGGCTTCTTGATTCTTAATTTTGCTGAGGACACTCTGGTTTCTTCTCTACTGTCTCTGCACTCATTTTAGTAGGCACTGTCTAGGAAACAAAGGACACAGCCAGTCTTTGTCAGCTTGGAGCCAGCAAACCAGTGTTCAGAGAAATTAGGCTGATTAAGTTAATAGTAGAGGTAAAAGTGAAGGGTCTTTATTTGCACAACAGCAGACATTTGGCATGCACTATGCATCGCTTACATTACCGGTCTCTGGAGTACAACTGTGATCTATATGAATTTAAATATTCAAGGGTGAATAAAGATAGAGGTTTTGGTTAACAATAAGCAGATTGTCTCTTAAACCCATTACATTCATCTAGCTATGTAATGCTCTTCAGATTTTGGCTTGAGGTTCTATAATCTACTCAAAGTGGGAGGGAAAGGACCTAGATAAATCCCAAAGTATTTAAATTTGTCAAGTGGCACATCACATTACTCAACTGGAGTGGACTTTTTCCTCTGGTAATTCCTTTGTGTGTAAGTGATACTTCTTATCACTAATGATTTTGAAGCTTATGGAGAACGCAGAGAGAAGTCAATGTATAAAGTCTCACTGGCATTTGAATTATAATGTAAATCATATGATTTTCTGTTTTAGTCATTTGCTGTTACATCTCACAGAGGCTTCACTAATCACCAACTATTTCATGAGTAGAAAATGGAACTGCTATTGTCACTCAGTAATGGAGAGTCAGGGACCCAGATGGGCTAGGGCAAAGTCCGTGTGTACCATTTGCAATGTTCATGAGAAAACTTTCCTGGTAGACTGTGATCATAGTTGCTTATGATCACCTACACCAGGCTCCAGAAGAAAGGGAGAAAAATTTGTACACATTAACAGGAAGTTTTGTGTGAAAGCAAACAATTGGTAAGAAGCCAGAATTAATCAGAAGGATTATTCTAATATGACTGACATTACTTTCATTTCCTACTTTATTATTAATGATTATCGTATAAGGGTTGACAGACCATTTCCTCTGTTAATTTGATATAGTAACAGATGAACACTATTTGCACAATCTCTGTTCTCTTCACATTGACACCTTAAATGTTAAATGATGGGAGGAAAGGAAATGAAAGTGAAGGTTTTTGAATTATTAATGGATACTCTTAGCTTAATGTGTGTAAGCTATCTAAAGGACAGTTATATTTCCTTGTAATACATTTCCATTTAAAATAATTATTGTTAAAAATAGGCCTGAGAGACACAACTCACTTAAATAACATTAATGTTTAAAAAAACTGTTGTAAAATAAAATAATTCCCTAAGCCTCTTCTCTTCTAATATTCTGATAATCTACATATCTAATAGTCTCTCTCCTGCTTACTCTTTCCCATCTCCCCACACACATGCACACACGTGCATGAAAACTCTAGTGTCTGAGGAAAACTCAGTCATTCTGCAAGCTAAGCTGAAGTTAGATAGAGCTGATAAAGCTTTCCTTTGATATAGGTTTTTGATTCAGGCTGGCTTTGTTAGAGGAGTGATCACAAGTGTGATAATCCTTTGGTTCATCACTGATTTAAATCTGTTTTATTAGAGTTCTGACACCTAAGCAAAATTTTATGGTACTGTAGTACATTTCTTGTACACTTATTTGTGAGCTTTGCTAAGTGCATCTGTGTTATTGCCCTCAATTCTTGAAGACTCTACAGTTTTAAATAAAGAATGCACAGTTCTCCTATAGAAATGTATGATCTTCCAAGTTCTTACCTTTAAGAATTGATCTTCTCAATTCTCTTTTGAATCAGACTTTTATCAAATTAATTTGAGGAGAGTATATTTGCATTAATTGTTCAGTGAAAGTGCTTGGCTGTACTGCATGAACACAGAGGACAAAACAACAGAAAAAATGAATGATAAGGAAGAATCAAAAGTTGCTATAAAATCAGCATTATTTCATTTGCTCTTTGAATACTTAAACACAAAATTAGCACATGGATTTAAGTAATAAAATTTATCATAGTCTATCTTTGTATGGTGTTTAAATTTTACCAGTGATATTTTTATTACTCTTACTTTACCTTAATTTTATAATAACCAGTTAATATAGTTCAAGTCATTGTT
Source organism: Capromys pilorides (assembly GCA_004027915.1). Taxonomy (NCBI): domain Eukaryota; kingdom Metazoa; phylum Chordata; class Mammalia; order Rodentia; family Capromyidae; genus Capromys; species Capromys pilorides. The sequence goes on along the minus strand of PVKN010036261.1, from coordinate 2,433 downwards.
AACCCTAACTTAACAGATGAAGAAATTGAAATCCAAAGAGGCCACCTAACATAACAACATGAGTCTTCTCTAAGTCCATGAAGACAAAGACAGAAAAGGAAGAAGGTTGAGAGTATTAAGTGCTAAATATAGAAGTAAAGAGGTGATAGAATAAGTAATGAGTGAAATAAAAGATGAAATAAAGCAACATATGATAATGAAGCATGCACATTGTGACTTACAACTTTTACTTTCATGTGATTAATTATAGGAGAATTGAGATTTCAATAACGAATTTTGTCTTCACTAGTGACTGAGAAGCATTTTGAGAGGCTGAAACAACTTCTCATGCTCCTTGGAAAGGACCAAGCCAAATGCTTATCCTGCTATGGGCTGCTCACGTGGTGGGCCGAGGAGCACCGCAGAGCAGGCTCTGCTTATGTGCTATGGTGTGTTTTCTGCTCTGAAGCCACAAAAATAGCTATCTTGGCAAGCATACTGATTAGCAGGGTCTCTATATGCTGTGAAAGACCCTTCCAGTTCTCGGTGCTCTGCAGCTCTGCATAGGCCCTATCCTGACTGATGATTCCCTCCTATGAGATTTCACAGAACCATGTAGAATTGTTGGCATCAGCAAGACGTCTCCATAGCCTCAATGTTTTCCCTAAAGATTTAATGTATGCACAAAGCAGAGTGAGTAGCAATAAGTGAACCATGAGGAAAGTTGAGAGGCATGAATGCCCTAACAACTGGTGAGCAAAGTGATTGGAGAGAAGATGGTCCTAGGAAGCCAGAGAAGGGCTGTTAATTAACTAATTATTGATATTAGCCAGATGGATGCAGTTGGTGAAGCTGGCAAAACTGTCTTCATGGACTGGCAGGGGTAAAAATCAACAATGCAATGAGGAGGAAGAGGGAAGGAGAGGGAGAAGAGGAAGAAAGAAATAGAAACAACCAACATGGATAATTTAGGGGTTGCTTTTTAGTGTAGATAGGTGCTAGCATTCCTCCCACAGCTTGGTTCTGCTTTTGGTGTGTCCACCAAGAAACCAGTGTTCCAAGCTTGGCTTTCTATATTCTGGCTGAAAAAACAGTGGAACTTTTACCAGGAAGCACCCAGTGAGAGGTCCTACAGTCATCGGATGTGCTAACTTAGGAAGAGACATTGCTATCTTTTGTGGGATTCCAGATGTCTCCCAAAGAGTAAGTTTAAGAGTAAGCCCAATTCTTGCATGGCTCTCTGGCTTCTTGTTTCAAGATATGAGCTCTTCCTCCTACGAAGACCTGACCTTGTGATGCCACTCCCTGCCTAGTTTGGTGGACAGCTAGACGCTTGCTACAGGAGAATGGAGGCATTATGTGATGAGGTATTACTGGAGTGATTTTTTAAAATAAACAATTGAATGTTATATCTGAGTTGTATGCTGTTGGGAGCCACACAACAGAAAGAGAAAACTCAAGGATGTAGAAGAGAGAGGGGAGATGTTTTGAATGGAGTGAGAGGACTGGGATTCAAGCCAGAAATCAAGGGGGAGATGCAAAGGGAAATATGGTGAATTTGCCTCAAGCAACTTGGAGAATGTAGAATAAGCTGTTGGTGTCTCCTGATGGGGCCTGAGAAGATTATATTTTGATTGAAATATTATTCTGGACAGAGCTAAGGAAGGAGGTAGGAGTCACAGAATTAGCAGAATAAGGCAGCAAAGACTACAGCCTTTCTCAGTATTTGCTTCCCTAGGCCCCATCTTACTATGAGTAACATCAGCCATCATCTATCTTTTATTGAAGAAATACGCATGATGATAAGCTTGGATTTCTCTTTCTCCTGGATCCAACCCAGTGCATGTTTTGTAGGCAGCCCTAGCTGGCTCCCCTTGTCCTGGGGATCTGGCACAGCATCCTTACTTTTCTTCTTGTCTGTGTTCTCCTACCTGCTATTTCTCCTGTCCTCCTGGAGAAAAAGTAAGATTTTTTTTTTTAAACCACACCAAAAGCAAGATTTACAACACATACTACCCCTCTCATCTTCAAACTCTTTTACTACTTTTCGTTCACATTAGGAACCCAGCCTACATTCCTTACACTTGCTCCCATGACTCCTACAGAGGCGCCTCTCCCCACCTGAGACTGGGCTCCTCACTTCCTCTACTTTAATAGTCTGAAAATTCACTGAAGTCTCTTGCTAATTCAATGAAAAAAATTTGCAGCTTGTTCTATCACAATCTAGAAATGCAGACCGTTCTGTTTATTTTAAGTCCAATTGCTTATTTTTCTTCCCTTACTGAGACAGGCATCCAGGGTCATCCTTCTTGTCTTCTTCCTAAACTGAAGGGCAGATTTCAATATTTCATAGAAGTGGATTTTGCTTGAGTTTTGCTTTGTAGTTGCTGTTAATTAGGTTTAGGCCATTTTCTTTTAGTTCAAATACACAAATTGATTCTGTGGTTTGGGAAT
>PVKN010036260.1:0-11473 GCA_004027915.1 Capromys pilorides | reverse complement strand
CAAGTGTGGCCATGGGATCGCGTTGGCTCTGCCTATCCAGGAATAAGGGAGAGCTTCACATTTTCAGATGCCTTCTTTGACCTCCTTTTCTACAGGACTGTGGTTCTCACTGTAAAATTCTTTCACTTCTTTGTTTCCTAAGTATTTAATTTTTGTTGGTGCTACTGGAAATAGTATTTTTCCCCTATTTTCTCAATGAGTTCATTATCAGCATACAAGAATGCTACTGATTTTTCATTTTTTTTTTAACTTTATTTATTTATTTATTTATTTATTTATTTATTTATGACCAGCTCAGCCTGCCCTAGGATGAAGCTGGCGCAGCATGTGGTGCTGGAGATCGAACCGCAGTCCCTGCTGTTGCCCAAGCTTGCTTAAGCAGGCGCTTTAGATCGCTGAGCTATCTCACTGGCCCAGAATGCTACTGATTTTTGTGTGCCGAATTGCCTGCTACATTACTGCATTTGGCTATTAATTGTAGGAATCTTCTGGTGGAATTTTTTGGGTCTTCTACGTAGAGTCATGTTGCTTGCAAAGAATGACAACTTAATCTCTTTCCTATCATAGTCTTTTATTGCCTGATTCTTGTTAAAATTTCAAGTATAATGATGAACAGAAGTGGTGATACTGGATGTCCTGGTCTTGCTCCCGATTTTAGAGGGAAAGCTTTCTGCTCCTTTCTTTAATATGATGCTGGCAGTAATTTCCCACAAGTGGCTTTTACCAGCTTGAGGTAAGGGCTTTCCATAACCATTTTCCTCCTGTAGTAACCAGGAATGGATATTGGATTTTTTCAAGCAATGCTTTTGCAAGATGTCCCTTGAACGATACATAACACAACTCCCAGTGTTCTCGTGACAACGATGCCAGCAAGCAGCGACATCATTCTCTCCCTGGAAAGAGCAGGGACCTAGATGGTGCTAAGATGGCCCGCGGTGCAGGGTGCTGGCGACCACGTGGTCCCTTGTTCTACTGCCTGGACTCAAATCCTGGCCAACAGTGGCCACGAGGCCATCACTCTCTGCTGAATTAATTCTCTTCACCTTGGCTGGGACAGCACCAGTGCCTGTGATGCACACTGCTGGCATAATTACATGCTAACATGTAAAACTCTGCACAGAGTCTGCATTTGCCATCATTATAACGACTGAAATTCTCACCCTCTATGTGGCTTTGCTGCTGTCAACTATTAATTAGCCAACAGGGTGTTACGGTTTGTGTCTAGGTGTTCCCCCAAAGCCTCATGCAGTCATGGGGCTGCTTCTGGAATTTGTAATTGGTTATTGTGGAAATGGGTGTTGCCTCTCCCCTGGGGCAGGTGATCTGCATTTCAATGTAAGGGAGGAAGAAAAGTGAGCTGCTTGAGTTGCTCTTGCCTGCCGCCATAGAAGGTTGTTTTCTGCCATGTGCCTCTGCCTTGGAGCCAGCTGAATATGGACTGAAACCTCCAGTAAGTGTGAGTTCAATAAACCTTTCCTTCCCTCATTTTGAGTGCTGGGTGTTTGTCCCAGCAACGACAGCAGAGTAACTAAGATACAGGGTAAGGCAGGTGAGAAATTAATACTACGTGTGTAAGGTCACCGTCACCTTTGTGTTAGAAAACTGACATACATTAAATCTCTCCTCCTGGGTGAGGGTGGCAGGTGGGGTGACCAGGTGAGACAGCTGTGCGCGCTGCTGTTCTCCCAGGTTTCCTCCAAAGGGAAAAAGCTCTGCTTAACTCTGCCTCCCATCCCCCACGCGGTGCGGAACACACTCTGGTGAAGGAGCGCAGCAGCTCGTGCTGGAAGCATGTGGAAGGCGGCACATGTCCTCCCTAGATGTAACATCCTGGAAGTGGACGGACGACTGGGATTTAGGCAAATCAAAAGAAGAGCTGAAGCCAGCTTCCACCATGTCCCTGGGAGGGCGAACACCCTGAGGAGGAGGAAGGCGAGAAGGAAGGCGCTGTGGCCAACAAGAACCAGCTCTCCGGAGCCTGGACCTGCGCGGCAGCTGGGGAAAAGGTGCAGAGCCCAAGGGCCAGCCCTCGGCCTGCCCACTGCCACCAGACGCGGCGAGACACGCTCGCTGCTTTTATCTCTAATGAAATAAAAAAAAAATTACAGAACTTAAAAAACAAAATCGGGAGATTCATAGTGGCAGATATCATGGTCTAGACCGGAGTAGTTCCCCAAAGTGTCACGGTCAGAAGTGGGGCTGCTGGAAGAGGACCGGACCACTGGGGGGCGCTGTGCAAGTCGAAGCGCTAGGCTCTCAGTCTCTAGCCGACCTGCCGTTCCGAGGTGGGTTCCTGGGAGACCCACGAGGATGGCGAGCTGCTGGCCTGCCCCTCTCCCCCTGCTCTGCCCGCTTCCACGAGCTAAGCAGCTTTCTTCTTCAGCCCTTCCCCCCATCATTTCTGCCTTGCAGCCAGCCTGGCATGGACTGAACCCCCGCAAATTGAGCCACATAAGCCCCTCCTCCCTCCCGGGCGTCAAGGGTGGGGTCCAGCAGTAGGAAAGCCAACCAACACAGCGGACTGCAGACGGGACCCTCGCTGACCGCTGACGCCTCCGCCCGAGTCGGCACTGACTTGGCTGCCTGAGTGGTGGAGAGACCAACCCCAGGAGCACAGCCTGAAGGCAGGCGCAGGCCGTGAAACCCAGAAGCAGGAACAGAACGCCGCTCAGCCCCACCTCTGCCACAGCACAGATCTGCAGAGCGCACCTCGGCGGAAAAGCAGGAAATGCCCCAGGGAAAAAAGCCACCGGGAGCAGCTGCTCCTCAGGGCCCAGCGCAGCCACCACTGCCTCCATTTCTGGTCCAGCTCAGTGGCTCCCCCACTAAGACGAGGAACCCAAGTCTAAGGTAGTCTGGGACAGCATCCCAGGTCCGGGGTGTCGTGGGGCCAATGAGACGCAGGGACGCTCAGAGAGCAACAGCGGCAGGACAGCAATGCCAGGAAGTGGGGGAGAAAGGGCAGGAGGAGGGGTGCCAGAGCAGCAGGCAGGAAGCCGGACACCCAAGGAGCCAGAGCAATTTGATACCATCGCCCTGGGCTTTCTCACTTCCCATTTACATTCCCTTCCCTTCTCTGCTTGCATCTTCGATTTGTTCTCTCTATGCTCTTACTTTTCCTTTTCCTTTTTACATTTTCATTGTTTTGTTTTGTTTTGCGGGACCGACATTTGAACTCACAACCTTGCACTTGCCAGGCAGGTACTTGTGCCATGGAACTATCTCCTCTGCCCCCCAATTTTTTAAAAGATTATTTTTTATTTTTTGTGGAACCGGGGAATGAACTCAGGCCCTTGCAATTGCCAGGCAAGCGCTTACGCTACTGAGCTATCTCCCCAGCCCCTCCTTTTTACATTCTCTCTCTCTCTCTCTCTGTCTCTCTCTCTCTCTCTCTGGATTAATCTGAGTATCAAATCAATCAGGTTTAATATTCTAGCCTATTATGTCTTATTATTATTCCTGTCTTTTCCGAATAGGAAAATAGCAAAGATATCTTAAGACAAGTTCCTGGCGGACTGATGCCCTATAGCGCCCTTCTCATCCGCTGGTGTTATTACCAGTTACTCTCTCCTCTAGGAACAGAACTAGGGCCCACCCCTGGCTCTCAGGACGGCCTGAGGAGGCGCTCACGCCGAGACCTACTGGACACGTCCCATGAGAAAGTCCAACAGTGGAAGAGTCTTCCCATGGGATCTGGAAAGCTCAACAAAGAAAACAAAATTCTGATGAGAAAAAAAAGCCAACTAAACGCCTCCAAAATCCTTAACTCCCCAGAAGCTTGACCCGCAGAAACGCTAGTAGAGAAAATCTCAGACAAATAATCTTAAAAGTTGATGGTTACAATGACTACTGAGCTCAAAGGAGAGATAAACAAGCAGATTAATTAAGGAGGACAATGCAGGTTGTGAAAGATCACTTGAGCAAAGAGATATAAGCTCTGAAAATGAAAACAGTGAGTCGAACTGACTTAAAGTCTCAGCAGGAGGCAACATGAGTCAAAAGAAAGGAGGCAAAGACCTGAAGACAGGCGAATGTGCTACAGTGTTGTCAGTAATAATAAGATGAAGATGAAGATGGAGAAGGAGAAGGAGAAGAAAGAGGAGGAGGAGGAGCAGGAGGAGGAGGAAGAGGAGGAGGAGGAGGAAGAGGAGGAGGAGGAGGAGGAGAGAGGAGGAGGAGAAAAGAGAAACAATGGAAAAATTAGCCACAGGCTCCTCCACAACCCTAAAAGAATAATCTTAATCATCGACCTTGAGGAGGGCGTCAAATCATGAGCTGATGGTATTTTTAAAAATCTTTCTGGCTGCTCCTCTCCTGGCAGAGGCCCGGGGACACCGAGCAGAAAGCGGGGAGCATGTTCCCTCTGAAACACTGACCGACCACAAGCTGACATTGCTTGACTACCACAACCCTACCGGCTTCAACTGCAAAGATCAAACAGAATCTAGAAACTTCATTGTGTGGCTTGAAGACCAGACATGACAAGATTGAAGACAGAGGTAGTTTAAGAAGCATCCCCAGCAGTGACTGGCCCAAGTTCTCTGAAAGGTATCTCCAAGATGTTGACTGCCCTTTCAAGATTCAGGGTCAACAAGAAGCAGTGGACTGGCTTCTTGGTTTAGCTGTTACTTTTTTAAATGTTATTTTTTATTTATTTTGTCTTTTTAAATTTTTTTTTTATTTGTTTGCTTGTTGTGTTTGTTTGTTTCTTTATTTATTCATTTTGTAGCTGGCTCAGCCTGCCCTGGTGGTGGCGCTGGCGCAGCATGTGGTGCCGGGGATCGAACTGCAGTCCCCGCAGTTGCCTGAGCCCTCCTAAGCAGGCGCTTTAGACCATTGAACCATCTCGCCAGCCCCTTTGTCTTTTTGAGACAGGATCTCACTATGCAGTTCAGGCTGGCCTTGAGCTCAGTTTTGTAGTCCAGGCTGGTCTCGAGCTACACCGGATCCTCCTGCCTCAGCCTCCCAAGTGCTGGGATTACAGGCGTGCGCCACCACGCCCAGCTTTAGTTGTTAGACTTGACTATGGAGATAATGCTGAAAAATACATGGACTTCAGCCCTGACAATGCAAAAAGTGCTGGCAATGGGAGTAAAAATGCAGAGCCGTTAACCAACTGGGATATGAACAGTCCCCATTTTAAGGCCCGGGTAATGGCTCTGGTCAGCCTCCTTCAGGTTCGGAGCCACGATGATGACCTGGGGAGGCTCAGGGCAATTCGCATTTTGGCTGGGGAGGCCTAACACAGGATGCGGCTGCTCTGGCAAATCAAACCAAAGCGGGATTGCCCGTCGCTTCCAGCACAATCTTGCTCTGACCAGGAGATGCAGCTCCTAATGAAGCTGCTCAAGCTCTGAGGTGGCTGCACGGAGAAGCACTCAGAGAGCTACAGACCAAAACAAGTGAGGCCACGGGCACTGTTCAGGCCATCCTCGCTGATCAAAGGCAGACCACCGCCTGGGGAAGTGCAAGCCAAGCGCGTCAGACTCCAGCCGCTGCCCCGCTGCTAGCACGGCTAGGAACTGCACGCTGCCAGTGTGGACCTGGCAAGCCAAGCTTGCCCTGGAGGAGGAGTCCCAGAAGCTGACCATACCCTAGAGTTACTGCCACAGGTACTTTTGTCCTTTAATAAAAGTTTAAGAAAATGGGAAAAAAAATCTTTTCACTGAAATTACTACAGAAAAATTTCACAACTTATGGGATAAATCAGATATGTAAATGAGTCATTTAGAATTCCAGAGACATAAGCAAAAAAGACTCTCTGCATGACACATCATGATCAGAATGTCCGAAATTCAGAATGAAGAAAGAATTCCAGAAGCCGTTAGTAGACTTGGCACACGGTGTGGTGCCCACCTGGGCTCCCAGCATGCTGGGAGGCTGAGGCAGGAGGACTGCAAGTCTGAGGTGCGCCTGGGCAGCTACATGAGATGCTATCTAAAAGCAACAGGAAGGACTGGAGATGCGGCTCTCCAAGTGGCTAGGAATTGCATCTCAGTATGGCAGCAAAATGCAATAATAAAATAAAAGCTGTGTTAGAAGCACCAAATCACTTAAAAGGGCAAAGCCATCGGAATAACAGCAGATTTCACAACAAAAACCTTAAGTGCCAACCCCAGTTCCCACACCATGCAAGCATCTCCTGCAAAGGGAAGAGAAGTGAAGACCTCTCCAGACTGGGATGAAGTAAAGAAGCTCATGGCTGTCAGGCTGGCATTGCAGAACATGCCGATGCTGAACAGAGATAACGAGACGAGACGAGGGCACGGGACAGAACCAGTCGCACTGGAGGAGTGGACAGAGGGAAACAAATTGTAAGGGCAGAGGGAAGAGGGAAGCTTGGCCCCCAGAAAGGATACAGTGAGTGCACAGGGCCCAGGGGGCTTTGCCGCGAGCCCCCAATAGCGCCCCCTCTGGGGCAGGACTCCCAAACCCTCTGCACTGGCCTGTTACATACTTTTCAGGTATCCATAGCAACCGCATTTCCATACTTACAGGAATGTTGCAGGAGTATCACACAACTGTTACCAGGTCCACATTCTCCAGGCACTGTAGACCACTTGTTGGTCAGGGTGTCGAGGTTTGATGTGCACCCTACTTCCTCAGCTCTTCTGCCTGTTCGTTCCCTTTTCTACGGCCTTGTTTTCCTCACTGGGCTTTAGGGTTAACTTCAGGGAGTAGGGTCAGTTACATACAGTCTAAGTGAATGTACTTGTCAGCAATGGAACAATGGAGATGATATCGATGCTTCTATGGAAAGACAGAGGCCGGCAGGCGGATCGGAAGACCAGACCCACCTACGTGTGACCTGCAAGAGAGACAGCTCCTCTGAGCCTCCAGGCGCGGAGCAGGGAAACACCCAGGGCTGGTTACATCAGCATCCCACAGAACTTACTTCAAGTCAAAATGTGTCGGAGGAGGCAAAGACTGGTAAAGGGAGCCATTCACCAAGAGGTAACAATTATAAACGTGAAGGCAGTGAATATTATCACATTCAGTTTCCTAAAACAAACACTACTTGACATAAAAGAGCAGACGGAGGCCAATACCATTAATACCCTGCCCGCACAAATGGATCAACCAGTTAAAACTACATGATAGGTCAAATGGATTGAACCCACATCTAAAAATAAAAATAAAATTAAAAAACAATAATCCACATCTAGAGTGTTTCCTCTAACATCAGCAGATAAATCTTGTTTTCCACAGCTCACAGCCTTCAAAATGGACCATATTTTAGACCATAAAACAAACCTCAAAAAATACAAAAAAAAGGAATAATTTCATGTGTCCTATTGTTGTACCCTAACCAAAGTGTCTCCATCTTGTTCTGTGTGCACCGCCATTCTATGTCTAAATTAAACTAAAACTTTGTACTTACCCACTGCCTTACAGCCCCAGATGAGCTCTGTAGCCCCTATCTGATCCCTTCCAGAAGTGCACTTGCCCAGCCTCTCCCTTGCCCGGGGCCCTACAGCTCCTATCTGCCCCTTCCAGCAGTGTGCTCCCCTTGCTTCTCCTTTGCCCTGAGCTCTGTAGCCCACATCTGGCCCCCCAAGTTGTACTCCCTCCACCCCACCCCTTTTGCGATTTGCAAGCTTAAAAACCCACTGTTCTCGTGCCATGGTGCGCACCCTGCCACATCTGCTGGGTGCCAGCTTAAATAAAGCCCTATTTTCCTTTTTGGACTTGCCTCATTTCTGAGTTACAATACTATCAGATCACAATGAACAAAAACTAGAAATCAATGGCAGAAGACATCCAGAAACACAGAGACTGAGTAATATACTCTTGACCAGTCGATGGTTCACCAAAGAAATCAAAGAGAAAATTTTAAATTCCTAGAACCAAATGCTAATTGAAAAACAACATAGACTCTGTAGAATGCGATGAAAACAGTTCTAAAAAGGAACTTTCCAGCCATGAGCGCCTCCACTAGAAAATCAGAGCAATCGCAAATAACCGAAGGATTTATCTCAAGGTACTAGAAAAACAACAGCAATCCAAGCAGAAAACTAGCAGAAGGAAAGAAATAAAAAACATCAGAGTCAAAATTTATGAAATTAACAGTAAAAAAAGTCAAAGAATTAATGACTCCTCAGTTGGTTCTTTGAAAAGACAAAGAGTGACATGACGAGCCCTTAGCTAAACTTACTAAAAGAGAAAGAAGACTCATGTGAATTAAAATAAAAAATGTGAAATTACAAGACACCACTGAAATCCAGGATTACTAGAAATTATTTTGAAAATGTATACTCCAATTAATCAAAGAATCTAGAGGAGACAGATGAATTCCCAGGCACATATTATATATATATATATATCACATATATCCTAAACAAATGACTATCAAGCAGTAAAATCAGCGCAGTGATAGAAACACTACCAACTAAGGAAAGCCGCAGAGCTGACAGACTTTACTGCTAAATTTAACATTTGTAGAGAAGAAAGAGCACCAATGGTCTTTGAACTTTTCCACATAAAAGAAAGGGAAGGATCACTTCCAATACATTCTATGAAGCCAGCTCTGCCCTGAAACCAAAACCAAATAAGACACAACAAAGAAGAAAACCACAGACCAATTCCTTGGTGAACACAGATGCAAGATTTCTCAGATCCTTGCAAAGAGAATTCAACAATATGCTTAAAAAGATTATTAAAAAAAAAAAATCATTCGCTATGGCCATGGTGGTTATATCCTGGGAATGCAAGAAAGGCTCAGCATACATAAATCGGCACTCAGAATCCACCACATAAATAGAAATAAGATGAAAATCACACCCCCTCGCAACAGATGAAAACAGAAAGCCTTCAAAAGAAAATCCAACTTCCCTTCCTGAAGCTGATAAGAGCTAAACATGATGAACTCTCTGCCAATGTCATACAGAATGAGAAAAGACAGAAAACATTTGCTCTAAAACCAGAACTCAGACAAAGGCGCTGGCTCTCGCCACTCCTGCTCCCCAACCCTCACTTTCGCGGTCCAGTCACTGTTTCATGAGTCTTCAAAAAATATTATCTCGTGGGTTGGTGAGATGGTTCAGCGGTCTAAAGTGCGTGCATCGGGAAATTTAGGCCACCGCAGGGACCGCGGCTCGATCCCATGCACCACATGCTGCACCGCCCCCCAACCCCCAGGGCAGGCTGAGCCAGACATAACACAAACAAATAAATGTAGTTTAAGAAAATAAAATAAACTTTAAAAAAATAAAATAAAATAAATTATTTACTGTGCATTTTTTGCTATTTCATGCAATTTTGCAGTACTACACAATATACATATGTTGTTAAAATTATGTAGGTTGGGCCAGCAAGATTCAGCAGCCTAGAGCGCCTACTTAGGCAAGCTTAGGCAACCACAGGGACCGCAGTTCAATCCCCAGCAACACATGCTGCTCCAGCCCCACCCCAGGGCCGGCTGAGCCGGCCACAATAAAAGTAAACAAATAAAGTTTTAAAAAAATAAATTAAATTAAATTATGTAGGTTTAAAAATTTAGAAAATCGCTAAGAACAGTAAAAGTGTTTTTACAAGTGCGGGAAAGGTTTATAAAGCCTCAAAATATATATAAATACTAAAATATAGGCTTTTTTGGGGGGGGGGCTGGCTCAGGCTGCCTTACTGGCGGGCCTAATAAGGCTTGTGGAGCTGGGGATCGAACCCCAGCCCCCTGTGACAGCGTGTATTTGCCCAAGCAGGCACTTAAACAACTAAGTCACAGGCCCCCCAAATACTGAAATCTAGCATTGCTACTTCCGCGACTTTCACTAACCTCCATGACAAGTGACGGAGGGCCACCGTGCCTGAACCTTCAGCCACAGCCACCAAAGCACATTAATCAGTAAGAGGGTCACCACCTGGGGAGGAAGAGGTCAAGCTGTCCTATCTGCAGGTGACAGGATTCCTTACACAAAAGATTCTAACTTCACCAGAAAACTTTCAGATCTGATAAACTCAGCACAAAGAGACGGGATGCAAAATCGGCACACAAAAGCCCACGCCTGCAGCCACGGCGAGCGCAGGAGATCCGGAGGGCAGGTGTGCCCAGGTCGTCCTAAAATAAGACACCTGGAGGTCAACGCAGCCGAGGAGGCAAAGGGCCTCAGCGATGAAAAGTACAGAACGCCAATGGAGGAGACGGAGGGGAGCCGTAGGAAGCGGAGCGCTCTTCCTACTCACAGATTGCAGAGAAGTGACCTAGAGCCGGGCGTGGTGGCGCACGCCTGTAATCCCAGCACTTGGGAGGCTGGGGCAGGAGGATCAGTGAGAGTTCAAGACCAGCCTGGGCTACAAAAGTGAGCTCAAGGCCAGCCTGAACTGTACAGCGAGACCCTGTCTCACAAACACACACACACACACAAAACTATACTCAGCTTTTAGCCCAACCCAGTCAAAATAGCTACCATCAAAAATATAAGAATAATAAACACTGATAATAAATAGCAGGGGGAAAGAAACCCGACTACATTGTTTGTGGGGATGTAAACTAGGTCAATCACTATGAAAAAGCAGAAACAGAAATCCCCCTTGGGCCTGCTATACCACTCTCTGGAATATTACTGACGCCACCACGCACAGCCTGTGGTAGCTTACACGCGCACTGACGTCACTGTGGCCCAGGCCACAGTCGTTACGCTGTGGGAGCAGCCAAGGTGCAGTTGGCAGAGGCATGGACAAAGGAAATGGGCGCGCGTGCGCAGTGCACCAGGTCCTCTGCAGCAGAGAGGGCGGAGCTGGAGACCACGCACCCCGGGTCAAGGAACACGATCCTGACTCCGGAAGTTAAATATCTCACGGTCCCTCTTACACGACAAGCCTAAAACATACGCAAATCTTTTTTTTTAAATTATTTTTAATAAGAAATTACAATGTGACAGTTTCAAAACACGTCAGTAGCACAATCCCAATAATTGATACAATGCATATTGTTGTCCTCATCGTAGTTACACAGAGCACAGGGTGTGGACATGATAAATTTCCTAATGGTTATTAGTACAAAAACATGGGATGCTTCACGAATTTGCGAGTCATCCTTGCGCGGGGGCCATGCTAATCTTCTCTGTATTGTTCCAATTTTAGTATATGTGCTGCTGAAGCGAGCACAACATAGGCAAATCTTAAAGACGAGGTGACAGACTAGTGGAAGGGGAAAGGGACCAAGCACGCGGGGGAGGAAGCCAGGGACAAGGGGAGACGGCTTGGGGAGATGGGTTAGAAACAAGCCTCACGAGCTGCATCTCAGCGCCCATCCCCGAAACACGCGCTGTTCTTCTGTGCTGCTACCGGGGTCACATACAAGCGACACAGTCAGAAGCGGCTCTGCTGTTGCTGGTGCAGGTTTTCCTGCACGGTGCACACCAGCTGTTCATGGCGGGCAGGGGATTTCCCACCCTCCTCTCCCTCTTTCCCTCTGCTTCCCTTCTGCAAAACATCATTCCCACCCCCCACCCGCCCCCCCAACCCCCTCACCCCC
>PVKN010036259.1:0-11474 GCA_004027915.1 Capromys pilorides | reverse complement strand
TATGAGCAGGCTGACACATTCACTGTCAGGCTCTACATTATAGAACAACCAGCAGACTCTTCAAACTCTTTAATGACATTGAACGGCAAGCAGTAGTCCTAACGTCCGTTCTGGAAGCAAGTATTGTCTTGATTCTAAAACCAGAAAGGACAGAACAATAAAAGAGAACTACAGACCAATGTCTTCCTTCAACATAGACGCATAAATCCTCAAAAAATATTGGTAAACAGAATGCAACATGTTAGGTATGAACCCACACGATCAACCAGACCAGGCATTCTGATGCAAGTAGATTTACTGGGGGCAGCAAGCAGGCTGCCAGTCTAGTGGACCAAGACAGCAGTGAACAAGGCAAAGCACAGAGCTTTTAAGGAGTGGGGAGGGTGTTTGTGAGCTGGAACACCTGAGGGAGAACTAATCTTGGCAGGGCTACCTGGTCTGCGGGGAACTTTTGATATTAACAAAGGAGAGTTTCTGTGGTTGCTTGTCCAGGTCAAAGTCAGGTGGAGTTGTTTTGTGGTTTTGGGCTTGGCTCTGCCTGGGGCCATGGGGGAGAGTGTTTGGGGAGGGTGCCTGGGAAACTTTAAAGCATGACCTACCACAACATATTTTTAAAAAGATCATATATCAGGCTTCCCAAATAGCTCAGCAGATTAAAGTGCCTGCTTAGGCAGAGCTCAGTGGCTGGGGTTCAATCCCTGGTGTGCCATGCCGGCCCCTCCCCAGGGGCTTCCTGAGAGGGCCATTGAGACTGGGCCTGGTGCAGCACACCTGTAATCTCAGCGCTTGGGAGGCTGAAAACAGGATGATCACTCTGAGTCTGATCTGTGTAGTGAGACCCTGTAGAACCTGTACCAGATACATAAAAAAGGTCATATATTGTGAGTAAATAGTTGTCATCTCAGGGATGCATGAATGGCTCAACATAGACAAATCGATAGGGTAATATACCATGTAAACAGGAAAAAATACAAAAATTACATGATCATCTCAACAGATGTGGAAAAAACATTCAATAAAATCCAACATCTACTCATGGTAAAAACCCAAAGAAAATAGAAGTAGAAGATCTTTATCTTAAGCTGATAAGAAGATACCTATGACCAATCAGCAGCCAACATCGTACCATGGAGAGAAACTGAAAGCTTTCTTTCTAAGTCAGGAAGAAGACAAAGATACCACGGTCACCACCCCTGTTCAGTATAGTTTTTGAAACTTTAGTTAGTGCAATCAGCATGAGAAATAAATAAAAGGGATATTAATAGGAAAGGAAAAAAGTTAAATTATCATTATTTGTAGATAATATGATCTTCTACACAGAATACCCCAAAAACTCTACCAAAAGCATCCTAGAATTCATAACAAAGTTCAGTAGCATATCAGAACGCAAAGTCAACACTCAAAAATTAGCAGTTTTCCTGTATTCTGATAACTAAATCAGGAGAGATGAATTGTGAGAAAAGAAAATCAGGAGAGGGGCCAGGGAGATAGCTCAGTGGAATAAGTGCTTGTCTGGCAAGCACAAGGTACTGAGTTCAATCACTAATACCACCACAAAAATAAAAAAAATAAAAATAAAAAATAAAATCAGGAGAGATGAAACAATACTTTTCACAATAGTATCAAGTAAAATGAAATACTTATGAGTCAACCTAAACAATGAAGTAAGAGCCCTCTACAGTGAAAACTACAGAGTATATCAAAAGGGACAATATCTTGATCCGAATAGGCAGAACCAATATACTCAGAATGATTTTTTATGTTTTTTAAATTGACAAATGAAAACCATATATACTTACAGTGAGCAACATAAGGTTTGTAAATATGTATATGTTGTGGAGTGGCTTAAGTTGATCTATGTAGTGTATTCATTACTGTGTGTACTTGTTATTTGTCTGTGGAGAAAACAATTAAGACTGCTTCCTTGGGATTTTCAAATATCCAGTCTTGAGCTCCCCATGTGTGCTGGCATTTCTGGATCTATGCTCTGAGAGCTTAATTTTTGTATTTCCTCTTCTCTTTGTGCTATACCCTGGAAAGTTTTGACAGTTCATGAATATGTTTAGTCAACAGGGAAGAAAAGGAAAAAGTAGGTTGAGAACCTGCCACTGTCTGCCATGTTGATTCACTCTAAGCAGGACCCAGCTCTTTGGACTGGACGGCCTTCCATCCACGAGTGGTCTCTGGGTATACCTGTGTATTTATGTGCTTTGGAGTGGGTTTTCCCATGTGTACCTCCAGAACAGTTTCCAAGAAGAGCTGCCTAAAGAGGTTATTATTGAAAATCTCAGAATTACAAGTATGTGTACTGTGGTGAGCAAAGCCTGACTAGGTCTCAATCTTTGTTCCCTTGGAAATTAAAGTCAAATGCTTCAGAAAGGAAAATAAAACGTCAAATAAGTGAAAAAAATCATCCAATTCACTTTTGTAAATGCATTCGCAAGCATGGAATTACCTGGAAAATCATCCCAGGGAGATTTCTTGAGAGTCCTCTAAGCCCTTAGTTTTGACAACTCAAAGTGAGATGCTATTGTGCCTTCCAACCCTTGGAATCCTGCTGTGCTAGAATAGTGTGTTTGTGATACATGAGGGTTGATGTAGGGAAAGAATGTTGACAGTATTTCAGAAAGTGTGGATGGCCCCTCCCTGCTCACCTTATGCAGATGTGTGTCACAGTTCTCTCTGTCCAGACCAGGTACACGGTGGCCAGAGACAGCGTGGTCCAGTTCTTCTTTTACCAGCCCATCAGTCATCAGTGGAGACAAACTGACTTCTTTCCTTGTACTGTGACGTGTGGAGGAGGTGAGGCACAGACTTTATTCCTGGAGAGTTTGAGCTCAGTGTTAGAAATTACATGGGCATTTTTGAAATAAACCTTAAAATACCTGTGGTCTCTGGGTTTGCTGGTGTGCACACCTGTCATCCAAGCACTCTGAGAGGCTGAGGCAAACGGAGTGCAAATTCGAACCCAGCCTGGGCAGCTTACCATCTTAACAAGAATGAATCTGTTTAAAAAGATGGTTGATGAGATAGTGCGGCAGACTAAGCACCTGCTTAGGCAAGTGAAGAGACCTGGATTCAATGCCTGGCATCACATGCCATACTGGATCCACCATGCTGAACCAGCCACCGAGACCAGGAATGGTGGCACATGCCTGTAATTCAAGTGCTGGGGAGGCTGAAAACAGGAGGATCACTATGAGTCTGAGCTGTGTAGAGAGACCCTGTACCAAATATATAAAAATTCTTAAAAATGGTTGGGGATATAGTTCAGTGGGGGAGGGCCTGGGTTTAATCTTAAGCATTGCAAAAAAGCAAAGTTAACTCAGGATATCTTGCTCAGAGGCCTGGAATATGGTGGTGTTGGTGAGTGTGCATTGCCTTTATTCCTGAAGGCAAGGGAAAAATTGAGTTTGGAAAATATCTTTTACCTTCAGGCCAAAGCTGGTAACATACTTGCGTGTATTTTCCTCTCAAGTATCCTTAAAATATGTGCTCGTTTTAATTTTATATGCAACTCCTGAGAGGCAGTGATCGAGTGACTTTCTTTAGTGGCTTGAGTTCATGGCCTTGTTGGTTCTAATTAGCAAGGGCAAAGACCTGCCTATTACTGCTTAATTCAAGGGTTTCCCAGGTCATTGAACATTTAGTTGCAGGTGTGACCCAGAGCTTCACACATGCTACAAGATGTCTTTTCGGTAGATAATTAGCCCTTTAGCGCAGAAAAATGGTGAATTCCTCGGGCAAATGGGGCACCACAGCCATGGTTAAAATAACTTGTGGTTTCTGAAACTGAACTGGACTTGGAAATGGGGGACTAACTGGTTGTGAGTGAGGACAACCCAGGAGGTGAGAGTCACAAGGAATTTCAGGGGGTGTGGGCTGCTGCTTGCCAAGACTCCCAGGCATGTAGGTTATGGCAAGCTCCATATGAGGTAGGACTATTGCATTTATTCTTCACAAATCCAAAGAAAAGTCTTCTATGTGTGACCCTCTGTGTTTTATGCATGAGCAAAATGGAACCTAAGAAGGGAACAAAAGTTACTCATGGTTATTGGACCTGTGACCAGAACAGGGAGGTCCAGATCTATTGGGTACCAGCATCTTGCTCTAATGACTTCGCCTCTAAGTGTTCCTGGAACTACCCACTGTCCCTGGGCTGGGTCAGGTTGCACTGTGCAGGGATGGTCATGTGTGGAGAGCTACAGTAAGCTGGCCTCCATCATCCCAGCCTGGTCCAGCCCCAGCTCGCTGCTTCCCTCCAAAGTTACAGGGAATGTGCTGCCACAAATCTTCAGGGACGGAGCTGGACTTCTGGCTTTCTCCTGCACTTCAGTTATGTCACGGGGTCTCCTCAGTGGAGGCCAGGTTCCTAGGAATGTGTGGGTCAGGCCTCTGTCTTCAAGGATTTAGTTTCCCCTAAAAAGGAGAAGGCAAACCATTTTTGTGAGGAGCACTGGCATGCTACCACAGTCTGATTAGCCCCATGTCTTCTCTTAGCCTCAGTTTCTCCTTTGTGGGATAAAATGAGATGATTTGTGTTCATGCAGACAGCTCAGTGCCTGGCATGTAGAGCACACAGGAGATATTTGTTGTGCCAGAACCTAAATCTAAACATTCACAATACCTCTGCAAATGGGGCAGTGCATTAGCTGTCCCTTATAGCATTGCCAGTCCCGCTGGCGATGACACCATACATGTGACTGAAAGGTCACAGGGAACAAAGTGTGTCCAGAGCAGGTGGGCGGACCTGAGTGTGGCCAACAGAAGCTGACTTCCATCACCTCAGAGGCAGGTGGGCCACAGAGCCAAGATAGACAGCTGCCTCTTATGGACCCCAAAGGAGATGGGAGGCAGCTTTTACTGTGGAGAAATGGTCGTTGTCTCTTTTAAATTTATCCCTACTTCTCACACGCAGTTATTCAGACAGATGTTGCCATTTGGACCCATAAGACAGAATAGAAGCTCTTAGCTCTGAGGGGGACCATCTATAGTAGGATTTGACTTCTTCTAGTTGATTCCATTCTTAGGAGGAAACAGTTGTTTGTCACTCAGGTGTTGAACAGCCAGTCCTGCTGGAACCACAGATATGTGGGTAGCCAGGCATGAGGGTCCCCATCTAAGGTGGAGCCTGTGAAAACACAGAACGCTGTGGGGCTGCCCTGAGGCTGTGGGGCTGCCCTGAGGCCTCTTTTCCACAACCTGCCTTCTTTCTTTGCTTGACATATCTTGAAACTGCAATAAAATTAAACAGTGAGATTGTTCCCCTCCCCCCCCACATTATAAACACCTGCATTTCCCTCCTCTTCCTTTTAGAAATACGTCTCCATTTAGGGTGAAGATTTTTTCTGACTCAAAGAGCTATAATCTTATTCTGTACTCATTTTGGGAAAAATAAGAATATATTTCTAAAACCCATAAGGAAAGCATTACCCAAATGTAATTATATTAGTAATCAAATCTACATAATTTGTGTGAATGGCATTTCAGAGACTTGGATAACCAAGAAAATTTGTTCTCCAGTCTCTAATGGGGACTTGGAGTCACCCTGCTGGTTTGTCTGTAATTAATTGTTTGCACAGAGCACTTGAGCACAGTTTGGAGCAAGAACCAGGAACACCCTGGCCATCTGATACTGTGGCTTTCGGGCAACCCTGGCACCCACAGAAGGTTTTATTGACTCCAGCTGGATTTTCCTTCTTGTGGTTGTGACCTTGCTCATTGTAACACACACCAGCCTGTTCTCTCCACTCAGCCTACTCCAGAGCCATGTCTGGAATGGAGCTGCTGGTGGTTTATAAAATCATGTTCCTCTTGACAGTTGGAACTTTAAATGTGTTTTTAGACTCCTAGCCCAATTGATAGAGACTGAGATTTTTAGCTTTATTTGTTTGTTTGCTTGCTTTTTTGTGGTACCAGGGATTGAACTCATGACACTGCGCTTGCCAGGCAGGCACTTATTGTACAGAGCTATCTCCCCAGCCCTGAGATTTTAGCTTTAAAGAATTTAAAATGACATGACATTTATATAGTGACAACAAATCTAGAGTGAGATCTTTCAAGAAAGGAAAGTGTCATTTTTAGGTTTGTTTTTTTTTTTCAAATTTGTAGCATTCATCTTCTTGGAGCATTCATCGCTTTTCTCCAATACTATAGAGATAGGGTTTGAGTCAGGAATAAGTTTATTTCTTCCCTATGTGTTCCTTCCCACATTGACAATTCTTAATTCCTAGTTGCAAAATATATTGGTGTTGTAAAGACCTGGCATCTTCAGAGGCAGGTGAGCAACACGTAGCAGAAGAAACAGTGGGATATTATGAAAGGGACATTCACCTGCATGCAGGTAGCTCTCCAGGCATAACGCTGAAAGAAAGAAAGGAGAAGCTGGAACAAGATGTAGAATGTGCTACCAATTAAGTTAAAAATAGGTGCACATACAACAAATGTTTTAGAGAGTTGCATATTTAAGGGCATATAAACAATTAGCACCTGGAAGAAGGGGAGAAGATTGAAATGTAGGAAGAAAGGGAAAACCACAAAAAAAGAGGGGAAGATCGTGCACAGGGCCCTGATAGCAATGAAGAGACAACAGAGTGAACTGAAGAGGAAGAGTCACAGAGCCACACCTGAGGTCCAGGTAGTCCATAAGGAAGTGCATGATAATGTGCTAATCACCAGCGCTAAGAGAACCACAGTCTATTAAAGCAGATGTTATCAGTCCTGGCCATGTGCTTTAGTCATCTTAGAAACACTTGAGCATCTTTTAAAACAATATTGATTTCAAAATAAATAAATAAAAATACTAATTTCCTGGACTCTGGTTGCAGTGGTTCTGATGTACTGGACCAGAAAGGAAGGAACTTGAGTGTTGGTGTATTACTACCACAGAAATCCTGTGGATCTGTTATATAGTCAAGCCTAGAAACCACTGAGCTATGTTTCTTAAAAGGGAACAAATAAAAGGTGTATAAGCCAGGTATGGTGGTGCATGACTGAAATCACAACATTTTGGGAGGCTGAGGCAAGAGGAAAAGGAGTTTGAGGTTATCCTGGGCAATTTAGAAAGTCCTTGTCTGAAAATGTAAAATTGAAAAGGGTAAGGCATATAGCTTGATGTAAAGGCTTTGGATTCAATCCCCAGTATTGAAATGAAAGAAAAGGAAAGGAAAGAAAAGAGAAGAGGAAAAGAATGGGAAAGGATGGGAAGGGACAGAAGGGAGAGGAAGGGATGGGAGAGGAAAGAAAAGGTGTGTGGAAACTTTGCCAGGTCAACAGGAAACCAATGGTCTTTGGACTTTGCCTCTTCTATCCCTGTAGGTTATCAGCTTAATTCTGCTGAATGCATGGATATCCGCTTGAAGAGGGTAGTTCCTGATCATTATTGTCACTACTACCCTGAAAATGTCAAACCTAAGCCCAAACTGAAGGAGTGTGGCATGGACCCCTGCCCATCAAGGTTTGTACAATTTTTACTCTAAAAGAAGCAAATCACCTCCAACTGGGACTGATCAGTTCATTTCCACCTCCTGACTCTGATTCTGCAGGCCTGCCGGTGTGCATGTTCACATACGTAGCCTCAATCATAACCGCAATCCACAGGAATTAAGATGCCTTTGCAAATTCCAGCACTATGGCCAGCACCCTCTTCTTGCTGTGAGATTACATGGCCATGAGCTCTTTATAGTAAGCCTATTTGAGCATCTTCTGTATACACAGTGTTAATGGTCTCCTTACCTAAGTCCCACGTCTAGCCCATCTGCCAGTTATGACTGTCTCTCTTGTCATTTGAGCTTTGGAGCTGGATCATCATCCATAAGTACCCATATTTATAGCAGTACAGCTCACTGTAGCTAAGCTTTGGGAATGGTCTACATGCCTATCAATGGATGAATGGATAAAGAAAATGAGCTATTTATACATAATAGAATTTTCTTTAGCCACAAAAAATAAATTTGATGCATTTATAGGAAAAATAAACCGAAGTGCAACAAGTCAGACATAGGTTGAATATTACATGTTTTTTTCTTATATGAGAAACCCAAAATATAAAAATTTAAGAAACAAAAAATAAATGACAGAAAAAGAGAAGTAGATCTTTTGAAGATAGGAAAAAGAATCTGGAAGGGAGAGTAGAGAGGAAGGGAAAGTAAGAGGGATTAAAAATATTACTCTGTCTATCTATCTATCTATCTATCATAACAACTCTTTACAATGAGTGTATTTGATATGTACTGGAACTGTATACTAAAGTTTCTTTTTTTTCTTAAAGAAAAACTGGTTCACCCATTACCACATTTGCCCTTTGAAGTGTCACATTTCGTTCTGTATAAATAATACACAGTGCTATGCATAAACTGGGGAGTTGAGTAATTGAGAACCTGCTTAGATTGCCTGGATTTTAGGGTAGTGTCTTAAAATAACCACACAAGGTCAAGTCCCAGAGTCCACTAGTATGCACTGGCTAAGGCAAGCATGTAAGAGTGGCAGGGAAGAGCCGGGCATGATGGCGCATGCCTGTAATCCCAGCACTGGGGAGGCTGAGGCAGGAGGATCGGTGCGAGTTCGAGACCTGGGCTACAAAAGTGAGCTCAAGGCCAGCCTGAATTGCATAGCGAGACCCTGTCTCAAAAAGACAAAAAGAAAAAAAAAAAAAAGAGTGGTAGGGGAACCTCTATGGATTTCACTTCCTGTCACTGCACCACTACTTCCTGCAATCCCAAGGGAATACCATTATTAATAGAGACCTTCCAAAGGACTAATCCTATGAGACAAAGTGGTTTTTGAAATATTTTACTAATATGATGATGGGTTAATATCATTACCATATTCTGTCATAATAATGATTTAAAAAGAATAAACCCATTTATCTAAATTAAGTGATATGTTTTTCTTAGATTTTTATATCACTAATTTAGTGGTCTATATTGTTGTATACAGTGGGGAATCCTTTGTGTCTGTTATTCCTAAAGATCAACAAGAGAGCTGCTGAATTTTTGGAAGTGGTTTGTAATACTTGTTGTGTTTGGTATTCACTGAAAGAACTCTGCCTCGAGAAGTGATTATTAAATGCAATAATTATTAAATGCATAAGTTGACTTTTGTAAGTGATATTCTCAAAATGGTTTTATTTACAGTGATGGATTTAAAGAGATTATGCCATATGATCACTTCCAACCTCTGCCTCGGTGAGTTGTGTGTTTATTTTCCTTCTTTACTGGAAGTAGCGTGTGAGCCCATGTTGCCCCTGCAGCAAGTCTGTAATGCATCAGGGAGAGGCATGAGGCCCTCTCCAAGCTAAGGAGAAACAGAATGCAACTCAGTAGCAAGCAAGGTCTTTCTAAGAGTCAGGTGGAATAGGCTGCCTGAAAAGATGATGTTTTCAGTCACTGGAGAGATAAGGATGTCTTGGATGGAAGGTATCACAAAAGGAGCTAAACCCTTATAATTGATCAACCATTTGACACGTAGAGGACTAACATGTTCTCCTCTGACTTTGAGTTTCTGAGATTCCCTAGCAATATGGTCACAACATTTTATAATTGGGAAATAGATTGATGATCTTTACATACTATCTTAGTTA
Organism: Capromys pilorides; assembly: GCA_004027915.1. Taxonomy (NCBI): domain Eukaryota; kingdom Metazoa; phylum Chordata; class Mammalia; order Rodentia; family Capromyidae; genus Capromys; species Capromys pilorides. The sequence goes on along the minus strand of PVKN010036259.1, from coordinate 1,894 downwards.
ATTTAATCTCACAGTGGGCCTCTTGGAAAACTAGGGCAGGAGTATTATTCCATTTGACAACCTTGGGTGCAGGGAGTTAAATTTTTGAGATTGTGGACAGTGTGTGATAATTAAGAGTGAAGTCTTATGGCTGGTGAGATAGCTGAGCAAACTAATGGCCTACTTAGGATTTGATCCCTGGTACCACATGCTGCTTTAATATGCTGAGCCGACCACCCAGTCCTGGCATGGTGGTGATGTCGGTAATACTAGTGCTGGAAAGGCTGAAAACAGGAGGATCATTACAAGTCCAAGCTGCATAGTGAGACCCTATACCAAATACAAAATACATTAAAAAAAAAAAAAAAAAAGAAATCAAGCCTGAGAATTCCAAGTCTCATTTTAGTTGGCCCACAGCTGATACTATGAGACCATACTTTCAGTAGCCCTCTTTGTAAACTTGAAACCAATAAACAGCAAATAAATAATGTATGTTTTTGTTTGCTTTTGAGCTGGGAACATAACCCATGGACCGCATGTTCTGTGTCATGTGGAGGAGGGATCCAGAGGCGGAGCTTTGTGTGTGTGGAGGAATCCATGCATGCGGAGATACTGCAGGTGGCAGAATGGAAGTGCATGTATGCGCCCAAGCCCAAGGTCATGCAAACTTGCAATCTCTTTGATTGTCCCAAGTGGGTCGCCATGGAGTGGTCTCAGGTAAGATGTGAAAATGTTACTTGTGGTTAGATTGGAAGTTTTAAGGAATACTGAGACAGCTTGGAATAAAAATGCTAGGTGTGAACATGGTTCCTATTTCCAAAGAGCTTTGGGAAACAGTTGGAGAACGGTGTAAGAGAGACCCTGAGGATTTATATAGGTAAGAATTATCACTATAAAAGCCTGTGGCACATCTGGAAAAAAGAGATATGAAAGCAGTCAGCCAGGATGACTTGGTTACCTCTACAGAACCTTCTTCAAAGATAAGAATAATGTATGCAAGTGACAGCATAAAAAGTAGGTGACAAAACCGAAAGGCTAGAATGAAATGTAGTGAGGAGGTATCCAGGAAGGCTCAATTCTACTAAGTTTAAAAGAGAACTCAAAAAAAAAAAGAACTCTTGATATCAAGAACTGGAAGATAAAAGTAGAAATATGGACCTGAACTTGCAAATGTACCCTTGGTCTGATAGTTATTAAGAAACTTCAACATTTTTTCAAGACTATCATATATTTCAGATAACTGAAGCAACACAGTCCAGCATTGGGAAAGGCCAAAGAAGAACATGCTCTTGGAATCAAGGAGGGAGAAGATAGTTGGGGAAATAAAAAGAGCAGGAAAGAATCTCCTGGAAATGTGTTAGAGGAGCTTAGTTTTTACTTTCTAGTGAGACAAGAGAGTAAGCCTCCAGGATAGATGGAGTGCCAATGGCTCAGTCCAGAAATGGAAAGTGCATATGCTGGCACTCCGAATCTAATCTTAATCTTTTAACTTTGTAAAGAATAAAACCCAACTTACCCGAGTTTCTCTGGCTCTTTTCTGTGGTCTCTGCAATATATGTGCACTAGATTACATAACCCTTCTCATAGACTTAGGCTGACATCTGAAAAGTTTATCAGTAAGTTAAATTGCAAAGAATACTATGTCCAATGTGCTGTGAATGCTGACATTTCAGAAGTGTTATTCATCCTAAAAATGTGTTTAGTGGAACCTAAATGTCATGACAGTTTCTACCCTTGCCATCTTTCACTTAAATAGGAACAAACTCTCTAGCAATTTGAGTATTTTCACATTTCTCCTGTTCAGCTCACATTTTCAATCTACACCCCTGTTGAATTTTATCGTGATATGATGTATTTATGTGCTTAAAGTATCTTATCGATTATACTCATCCAATTCTAAAAAATGTGCAATTAA
>PVKN010036258.1:0-11438 GCA_004027915.1 Capromys pilorides | reverse complement strand
CACTGTAGGAGGGATGAGTGTTAGGGTAAAAAAGGCTTGACACAAGGGTGTGAGAATTAATTTCTAGCTTCAATTCTGCCGTTACATCAATGATGTAAATATGGTGAACTCTCTCTACTCAATTTTAAATTATTGGTCACGGTTACCCTGCCCATCATAAATTTTGTAATGGTCAGATAAGATAACGTCTATGAAGAGGCTTTGCAAGCTATCCAACACTATATCAGTTTGAATACTGTTATTTCATTTGGTCTTGGCACTATGAAGTTATGTCCAGTTGATCGATTATGGGACCATACATTTCCAGGTATCTATTGAGAAAGCTTCCAGTGAAAAAGACAGTTTCATTCGTTTTCTTTGGTATTATAAGATTAAGACCTGGGAGAAAACTTAGAAAATGAACTTTAAAAGCCAGTGCTTCAAAATACACACATTAGAAGGAAAAAAAAAATGCCAGACTTTCCTCTTGAAAGTGAGTTCAGTAGGTTAGGGGATTGCTCTATGAGTCAGCTAATCAGACCACGCACACCAGGTTGTAGTGATTTCCTGAATTTTCACAAAAACAGGCCTCATGACTTTAGCTGAAGGCACAAAGGTATCATCAAGGCTGTGAGGTTCTGCACAGTTTCAGAGAACGTGGGAAGAGGGCCCCGGTCTACAGAGATTAAGCAGGAATAATGAATGTCAAAAGCCAAGTAACGTCGAAATGAAAGAAGACTCATACAGGTTTCCCTCATCCTAAATTCTTCATTGTTATTTGGAAGGCTCTAGAATCTTTAAATGTATACTTAAAGAATATTTTTCTTAAAATAGTATACTTCATCAGATTGTGCAGTACTACCTAAATCAAATTACACAAACAGGTTAAGACTTTTCTGTAATCATTACAACCATTTCTTGTATGTGTAATTTTAATAAATCTGATGTAATAGCTGAATTTCCACAAATTTGTTATCTATTTTTTTCTAAATTGTCATCTTATAGTTATATTTGCAGCAGTATTCACTGTGCCATATTTCATTGTGAATACTTCCAAATAAGGAATATGAATTCAAAGTGAGGGTAAATGTTTTGGCCATTTGTTAAATCAGGAAAACTGTCTCTTAATCGGTGCTACTTAACATTGACTGGTTTGAGCTCATAATACTTCACAAGAAAATCCTATAAAATTGTGTGACATTGCTGGAAGAAACCTATTCTACAAACAAATTTCAGCCCTGAAGGCCGGCAGGGTATTTGGTGTGCTGTAAGGTTTGTGTGTATTAATTTAAATAAGTAATATTTCAAAGAAACATTGGGTTTAACGTTTCATTGTATAATCTTTGAAGATATACTCCAGAACAAATTGATTTTTTGATGTCATCCTCTTCCTCTGTTATTATCTTTTTCTGGGCATTTCATGACACCATCCAGTATAATGATACTAGAAAACATAGAAAAGTGACCCGGAAGTTGAAGAATTTCACCATTTCCCTTTGTACATACAATACCTAGAAGTAAGCACTCCTAATTGGTGTCTATCTTTGTGGAACCTACTAAGGCAATTATGAGGAGAATGAACAGAGAGAAATATAGATTCTTTCCTGTATAAACTTAGAACAGCAATGGATAAAGGACTATTTCTATATAAATAAAGGGCTACAAGAGTAATAACCTTTTAAAACTGCGTGGGTCATCCTTTTAAAGTTCATAAAACATCTCATTAAAGCAAGAATAGTTTCTTTTACCCCAGTGCATCTATGATCTCATTCATGGCAATACTCACTGGCTCTTCTCTGACACTCTTACTTTTTAACTTGCTAGTGCTCTGATATGCTATGCCAAGAGAATCTTAACCTCAAGGAGACCCCTCAGTCAGCCTCTGTGATGTATTAGTCACTGTCATCCAACAATGAAGGATTTGAAAGCTTGGCAATGCATGCTTTTCTTACTTAACAACGTAGACCAACCTTTTAAAAGTACTTAAACATTCTTGTGAATAATATCTGGTCAGCATAAATCAAGACTGTGCATCACAGTTGTATCAATTATCTTGTTCTCTCCTTGCCCTTTGGTTCCTTGACCTGCCACCGACGTTACCCAAATTCACTCCGTTTGCTAAGTAAGTCTCACTGACCAAGTGGACCTCTCATTGTCAGGCATCGTTGCTCTAAAAATGGATTAAAGAGATCTTATAATTTTGAACGTAATGTGGACAGAGAATCAAGTTCTAAAACCACCCTTAATATGACTTAGCAACATGGTTTTGCAGTAATCCTTGGGCTTCAATGGAATCTAATGTTCAGAAATAATATATCTAATCATGAATCAATTCTAATCCAAATAGAAAACCAGTAACAAAGCTTCACCCCTAGAAGCAAGTCTTTATTTTTAAATCATATTTTAGTAGTCCGACAGAATTAATGAACTTATGAAAGCTCTCAACCATATTTTATAATGAATGGACCCTTATATTTTAATGTGGATATCATTATTTCTGCAGAACTAGTCCAAAATATTTACAGCAGATGTGTAGGGCCATTAAGTGTATTATTTCCACCATTCATGGACTGAAAAAAAATGAACTTGAAGTTTTACTTTAAAATGCTAATGGGCGCTTACCTGGAAGTTGAGCTACGATGGTCACGAAGTTGGTTTCCCCAGGCCAAGAGTTCTTCACTGCACTTGGATGTGCTGATTCCTGTGATTTCCTCAACTGTGGGAAACTCATCTGCACAATATGTGGTAGTGAGGCACTGCATTTGCCTTTTCTCCTATTAAAAAAAAATTAAAAAGTAAAATAAAACATTAATAGAATAATATACCAAAGCAGTAATGGTACAATATACCAGTCAGTACCAACTAAGCAATAACATGTAGTTATCTGTTTCAGTATGCATTCTTTAGATTTAACATTAGCCTTTTTCTAGTGTCAAGTCCCATCCCACTCTTAACTTACACTGTATCTCTGTATATATTCCAGTTGTGTGAATCTAAGTCAATCCATTTCAGTTGAAATTTATATCTATACTGTGTACTGTTGAAAATACACAAAATCCATTTTGTTTTTTAACATACGCATTATTGTCAGGAAGCGAGCTCAGTGACATAATGCATGTCTGGCAAGTGCAAGGTCCTGAGTTTGATCCCTGGTACAGAAAAAAAAGATGCAAGTTATTTTATATTTGTTTGAAAACAAATATTCAATTTTTATTTTCAGTTTTAGCAGTTTACTTTTCTAGCACAACATATTCACTTGAATATTATTAATAGAAATGTTATGTAGAAGCTACTGTGTATAATGGAAAGAGAGATACAGAAATCAAGCCTAACTTATGGTAAGGTAAACTTATTGTAGAAATCTATGATAATGTCAAAGTGCCATCAGTGATGGCTCTGGGGCAGGCATGACTGAGTCAGTACAGCTTGGGATATGGGAGACCTGATTTAGTTTGTTGACATTTAATTTTTCCTCCTCAAATGTCTCACTATCCTTATAATGCAGCAATTTGTAATCTTAGTTTAAACACTTTCAATTTTGAAGCTCTAATTATAGTTTATATAATTCATATTTTCCAAAGAGCACTGTTTCTTTCTACATAGAAATGTTGGTGTATTTCTTTCAAATGTTTAAATATTTTAGCATTGGTAATAGGAAAGAACTCCTTATAGTGGCTTTATTATAGCCTTATTGAAGAGAATGGAAACTGTATACTAGAAGTCTAATTTTTAAATTTGGCTACAAAATCTTTAGTGAGATTCATAAATGTGTATAATGTCTGCAAGCAGAAAAGTAACAACAATCACAGCTGCAGAGCATTAAATTCAAAATTCATGGTGGTTATGGCTATTTGACAACCTGAAAATTGCTTATTGCTTATAATTTTATTTTGCAATTTTCATGAGGGAAAATTTCTATTCTTTGACACTGTACTAGGAGAGATTTTTATCCTTCAATGTCGTGCTATTCCCCGTGTTTGACCTTTTCCCTACTTGTTCTTATGACCACACTATCAAGAGCAAGGGAGGAGCTCCTGGAACTTTTGAAGGTTTCAACTGAGAGCAGAGATAAAGTTCATCTATATTTCATCATTCATAGATTCACTAAAGATAGGGCTTTTGTCCTTTAGAAGAAAAAAATTTATGTATAAGTTTATCTGGCAAGTGAGAAAGATATTCAGTTGTATTTTTTAAAGCCCTTTTCATGTTTAGGGCATTCCAGTGTGTTAGTGAACTGCTTTATAAGGTACTTGTTTTTTTAAATCCGTTAGAAGATTGCTTATGAAAAATCATTTGGCCGTTTTACAGAAAATAAAGTTAGTTGATTACATTTAATGATCAGAACTAATTAATTAATTAATGATATTTAAACTGCTTTTAAGTGACATTGTTATTTTCAATATTAGAACAACCAATGCTCATTTCATACACACACACACACACACACACACACACACACACACACAAATGACACATGTAAAGGCTTTGCACTGAAAATGTGAATACACAATCCAGGCTTTCATGAAGCCACAGATGTAGGGTTTATTTTTCATGTATTAATGTATTAATTAATATAATACAGAGACCCAGCCCAGGCCCAGTGTGTGTGTGTGAGACCTTCAATTCTGCGTGTGTGTGAGATCTTCTGATCAGAATCAAAGGGGCAACTCCAAACCCAGCCCAGGCCCAATGTGTGTATGAGATCTTCTGCTCTGCACTTCTGGAACCTCCAGACCCAGCCCAGGCCTGGGTTGTGTGTGGGGTTTACTCTTATGGGCTGCAGCAGGAAAAAAACTGAGCACAGCAGCCAGACCCAAGCTAGGCACATCTGGTGAAGTTCAAACTTGGTAGATCTTGATCCAATAAGCTGAGACACTGCTAGACCCAGATCTTTCTCTCTTGTTCTACAGAGGGAACAACAGGAAACTGGTTGAACTAGTCTGCCTGGAAGACCCTAGGGATACAAGGGGAGGTGATCACACAGAACTTAGGAGAACTAAATTAAATACAAATTCCCAATTTAATATCAGCTTAGCTACACAGACATAATGTTTGCTCTTGCTGAGTAAAATACAAATCCATTAGTTATAAAAGTTTGTGAAGTGCTGATTTTCACTACCCATTATTAGTGTTCCTAACTGTAGTCCCTGTAAATATAAAACTGTAATTTCCTTACACATGTAATCTCTTTTGGGGAAGATTTTTGGTAGGTGCAGGGTATAACTGCACCAAATCTCTACATCAAAGGACAGAGGACAGTGCTATACAGAAGGAAAAAAATGTAATCTCAGGCACTGAGCCCACCCAGAACAAATGCAGGAGACACTAGCATACAAGAAATTGGAAATCACACAGCTGAAATCTCTGAATTAATAGCAACTGAAGTAAAGAAATATTGACGCAAAAGTATAGAGGAAATCAGATCAGAAATAACCTCTGAAGTAAAAAAAGAAATCTCTGAATTAACATAAGTGTCTGTAGTAAAGAAACAACTGCAGAAAGGCAGACAAGAAATCAGATCAGAAATAATCTCTGAAGTAAAAAAAGAAAAGATAAATATAATGAAGGAAATAATAACTGCTTTTAAAGAAGACACTGATAAAGAACTAGAGGAGAATAGAATAAACAGAATCCCTTAATGAATAGTATAGGAAAAAAATAGATTGCATGAAGCGGGTTCAAAGAGATAAACAGGAAAATAAAATCTCAATCACAAGCTGGCAAAACCATTTGAATGAAAGTGAAGATAAAGTTTCAGATCTTGAATACAGCATTGCAGCTAGTGAAAAGTTTAAGAAATGATCTCTTAGGGCTAGGGAGATAGCTCCATGGCACAAGTGCCTGCTTGGCAAGTGCAAGGTCATGAGTTCAATCCCCAGTCCCGCCAAAAAAAAAAAAAAAAAAAAAAAAAAAGATCTCTTAAAAACAAATAGGATGCAGCAAAAAATAATTCTACATCTGCAACATGATGCAAAGATGAACAACATGAGACTAGTAGTCATCAATGAGAAAGAATCAATACAAATGATATAAAAAGGATATGGGCAGAAAGAATAGCAGAAAATGTCCCAAATATGGGGAAACATTCTAGAATTCAGGTAACTGAAGCATATGGAACTTCAAATAACGTAAAAAAATCAACTCAATTAAAAATACCACCAGACCTATAATAATCAAGATCCCAGAAGTCAAGTACAAGAACAATATACTAAAAGCTGCCAGAGAAAAGAAAACAATTACATTTAAAGGAAAACCCATCAGAATAATGGCAGATTTCTCTTCACAAATCATGAAGTCAAGAAGAGTATGGAATAGAGTACTTCAAGTTTTCCATGAAAACAAACTTCAGCTCAGACTGCTATGCCCTGCAAAATTCTCTTTCAAGTTTTATAGAGAAGGGAAATACTTCCAGGACAAGGAACAACTAACGAATTTCATGATGACAAAGCCAGTGCTACAGAGACTACTGAAAGATGTTCTAAAGATGGACCAAAATGACCAGAACTCCATAAATGAGAATGGAAAGACCCCACCAAATAGGGTGAATAATTAAACACAGGAGAAAAAGGGGAAAAATAGCATTCCAATCATAAGTCAATGCATCTCAATTATAACCATCAATATAAATGGACTCAATTCAACAATTAAAAGAAATAGTCTGGCACAGTGGATTAGGAAGCAATATCTAACAATATGCTATATACAAAAAACATATTAAAACTTGTAAAGAAATTAATAGGCTGAAATTCAAAGGACGGGAAATAATACAACATGCCTCAGCACCTCAGAAAAAAGCAAGGATACCAATCCTGTTCACAGACAGTCTCAACTTCAAATCGAGATTGATCAAACAAAATAAAGAAGGTCACAACATACTGGTCAGGGGAAAAATTTAAGACAAAGAGACACTCATAAGTAGGTACTCATCCAACACATGAGCACCTAGCTATATAAGATAAACCTTAATGGACATGAAAATATTAATATTAAACACAACAATCCTATTAGGAGACCTTAATACCCTTTATCCCAAGAAGATAGGTCAAGCAGACAAAAACTATAGTAAAGAAGTAACAAATGAACCAGAACTTGGAACACATGGACTTAGTGGACATATACAGGGTGTTGCATCCAACTATTTCTGAATGCACATTTTTTTTTCAGCTGTACATGTGACGTTTTCTAAAACAGATGACAAACTAGTCCAGAGGTCATGCTTAAGTATGTTATGGTTTATGTCTAGTTGTCCCCCAAAGCCTCATGCAATCATTGGGCAGGGACTTCTAGAGTTTGAGACATGAGTCATGATCCACTGGGATTATGTGTTTTAGTATGGATGGGATTATGGGTCTGAGTCCTTCTGGGATTATGGGTGTGGCCTAAGGCAGATAGGTTGAGGCAGAGAGCCTGAATGTAATATAAAGAGAGACAGAGAGACAGACATAGGCTCTTGCTCTCTGCACCCTGGTTGGTCTGTTGCCTTTGTCACCATATTGTTGTTGTTTCACCGCCATGAACTAGATACTCTCTGACCTGTTCCACTCAGCCTTGGACCAGCCAAATATGGACTGAAACCTCCAGCAACTGTGAGCTAAATAAAACTTTCCATTCTTCATTTTGAGTGTCAGGTATTTGTCCCAGCAATGATAGAAGAGTAACTAAGACAAATATATGCAAGAAAACAAATTATCCCATACATATTATCTGAACACAATGCCATCAAAATGAAAATAAATGGCAAAAGAAATCACAAAAGCCTCACAAACATATGGAAATTAAACAAAACCCTCCTCAACAATCAATAGTTTACAGATGAAATTAAGCAAGAAATTAAACAATATCTACAGTTTAATGAAAACTCAAGCACAACTTAACAGATTTTAAAATACAATGAAAGCAGTTTTTTGAGGGAAATTTATAGCTGTGAATTCATACATTAAGTAAACAGAACAGGAACAAATAAATACTATAATGTTGTAACTCAGATGTCTAAGAAAGAAAGAGCAAACCAAACCCAAAGCTCAGTAACAGGAGAAAATTATAAAGATTGGAGCAGATATTAATCTAATTGAGATGAAGAAAAAAATATGAAGAATTAATGAATCAAAAAGCTGGTTCTTTGAAACATTAAGTAAAATTGATAAGCCCATAGCTAACTTCATCATAAATAGGAAAGAAAAAACTCAAATTCAAGCAATAAGGAATTAAAAGAGTAAAATTCCCACTGACCCAGTGGAAATTCAGATCATCAGTAGCTCTATTGAGAATCTTACTCTCCCAGAATTGAAGACACAGAAGAAATGCACAGATTCCTAGAAAGGTACAAATTATCAAAACTCAATTAAGATGTAAGAACTCTCAATAACCCAATAACAGCCAATGAAATACAAAATGCAATAGAAATCCTACCGACAAAAAAAGTCTACATCCTGATGGATTCAGACCTGAATTCTATAAGAAATTTACAGGAGATATAATCCCAATACTCCTCAAACTCTTCAATGAAATTGAAAAGGAACCAACTACCCAACATCATTTCTGGAGGCAATTATTTTACTGATATCAAAACCAGAAAAGATGCAACTAAAAAAAGATAACTACAGGTCCATCTTCCTCATGAACATAGATGCAAAAATCCTCAATAAAATCCTAGCAAATAGAATACAGCAAATCATTAAGAAGATTATACAGCACGACCAGGTAGGATTCATCCTAGCTAGGATGCAAGGATGGTTCAACATATTCAAATGTATAAATGTTATATGCTATATCAATAAAGTCAAATCCAAAAATCACATAATCATCTCAGTTGATGAAGAAAAGGCTTTTGACAGAGTTCAACACTCATTCATGTTCAAAGTCCTACAGTAAAGTGGAATAGATGACCTCTACCTCAATCTGATAAAAGCCATCTTTGACAATCCAATAGCTAACTTAATTCTAAATGGAGAAAAATGAAATCTTTTACTTTCAGATTTTTTGTAAGACAAGGATGTCCTCTTTCAGCATTCCTACTCAATATATTTCTGGAATCATTGGCTAGAGCCATTAGACAAGAGAGAGAAATAAAAAGAATAAGAATAGGCAGGGAAGAAATTAAGCTATCATTATTTGCACATGGCATGATACTCTACCTGGAAGACCAAAAAAACTTCATCAAGAAGCTACTAGAATTAACACACATGGTCAGTAACATAGCAGGATACAAAAGCAATACCTGCAAGTCAATAACATTTCTTTACACAGAAAACAAACACAAGGGAGACATATTAGAGAAACAATACCTTTTACAACAGCACCACGGAAATGAAATATTTAGGAATTAATCTAACCAAAGAAGTAAAAAACCTATTTAATGAAAATTACAGTACCCTGAAAAAGAGGTCATAGAAGATTTCAGAAAATGCAAAAATATTTCCTGCTCCTGGATAGCAAGAACAAACATTTTGCAGATGGCTATTCTCCCAAAATTATTATACACATTTAATGAATCCTGATCAAAACACCACCAACATACCTTACAGACCTAGAGAAATCATTCCTAAATTTTTTTTCGAACCAGAAAAGAACTAGAATAGCCAAGGTAATCCTGGAATCAAAGACAAGGCAGGAGGCATTACAATTCTTGACTACAAATTATACTACAAAGCTACTGTTATAAAATCAGCAAGGTGTTGGCAAAAAATAGGCCTGAGAATCAGTGAAATAGATTAGAAGATGCAGAAGCAACTACAAACACACTCAGCCACCTTATCTTCGACAAAGAGGCCAAACATGCTTACTGGAAGAGAGATAGCCTCTTTAAAAAATGGTGCTGGAAAAACTGGCTCTCTACATGCCAAAAATGTAAAGTTGACCCTATCACCATACACTAAACTAAAGTCAAAATGAATTAAAGATCTAAACATTAAAACAGAAACACTAAGTGTCCTGGATGAGAAAGTAGGAGGAAATTTTGAAGACATCAGGGTAGGCAAATAGTTCATGGACAGAAATCAAACTATATGGGTAATACTTGAAAGAATTAACCATTGAGACCTCTCGTTGTTGAGAAGTTTTTTGCACATCAAAAGAAATTACCAGCAGAGTGAAAAAAAGGCAATCCACAAAATTTGAAAATCTTAACTAATTAGCACTTACATAAATGTCTTCTCTCTAGAATTCATAAAGAACTAAAAAAATTAGGGCACCAAAATTTAAAGACCCAATCCAAAAATTGGCATCCAAGATGAACACACACTTCTGAGAGAAGAAATACTAAAAGCTAATAAATACATGAAAAATGCAAATTAAAACCACACTTAGATACCACCTCCCCAGAAAGAATGGTTATCATCAAAAAATAAACTAGCAAGAAATGTTGGAGAGGTAATGGGAAAAAAGAACCCTTCTCCACTTCTGGTGGGAATGTAGACTGGTGCAACCATTATGGAAATCAGTGTGGAGACACCTTAAAAATCTAGGACTCTAAATACTATTCAACCCAGCTATCCTTCCACTGAGACTTTTCCTAAAAGAACTGAAAACATCACATCACAGTAATATATGTGCACCTAGGTTTATAGCAGTGCAATCTGTGATAGTCAAATCTTGGAAACAACCAAAATTCCCGTCATCTGAAGAATGGATGAAAAATATGTGATGCTTTTATACAATGGAATATTACCCAGCTAAAAAGAATAATAAACTTGAAACTTTCATATATAAGTGGATAAAACTTGAAGATATACTTATAAGTGAAATAAACCAGATCCATATATGTAAATATCCTATAGTGTTTCTAGCATAAGAACTCAAAATATAAAATAAAAATGGAAAGGTGTAACACAGTTAAATGGAAAGGAAGAACTTAAGGTTTAAGCAATGAAGTGAGCAAGGAGACAAGTTAGGAAAAAGGCAGAGGCAAAATCATACATTTATATGCACAAAATGGTTACATCAGTGGTCCTAAGAATCTCCACCAGATTTTTGAAACTAGCAGTTAATTGGTAGAATTCTCAACCTAAGTCTATATGCTGATATCTGTGAACTAAGCAACTACACCGAGGATAGCAATGTGTAATACTAAAACCATGCTTCAAATACCTAACACTGTGGTCTTGTAAGTGTGTACTGCCTCTAATGTCATGTCAATTATTGCTATACTCTCCCTCAAGTAAATATTTGTTTTAAAAAAGAAGTAATAACAGAGAATGAGAGGCAAGAAAAAAAATGCCATACGATTGTCCTGCTGCAGTTTTCTATATTGTTAGATTTCTAAATGTCTATATAAAAAATAAGTAACTTCTTTTGCATTCTATAAGGATTTAAAGTTTAGAATATCAGTGATTCATGTAAAATACCTGTTCTATGTTATGTCTAATGCATTTGATAATCAGAAAGATAATTGTGTTAAGCTCAAGTGTTTATGTTATAGGATAATAATATCATAAAGCTTCTCTCCTGGATGGTTAACAACT
>PVKN010036257.1:0-11475 GCA_004027915.1 Capromys pilorides | reverse complement strand
ATGATAACTTTGCTTGAAATGAACAACCATATGCAGCTACCTTTGCCTTCTAAGTACTACAAGATCTGGACTCATACAGTCTAGATGTTTTTTAATAGCAGGAACAGACTCTGTCTAACTTCCTATGCAAATTCTAGATCTCCACAAGGTAAAGTTGGTCAATGGGCAAGACGATCCATCCCTCGCGAGCTTTTCTGTCCTTTGTCCTGAAGTGACCAGAGAGAATCTGTGGAAGACGCTGTCACTCTTTCCTCTGAAGGAATTTTAGCCTTGGCAAGATGACACCTTTTTTGCACAGGGCAGGCTTAATGGAAGGAAAATGTTTTATATTTCTAAATGATAGGATTCTGTCTTGAAGAATACAGATAATATATCATGTAGCCTCCAGCACTTTTTGATGTGTGTGTTATGGTAGAATTCATTTTTCATTTTCTATATTACTTTGAACTGTACTTATTTGAAGAGATGAATGGGAGAGCCCTGCGTTTCTTTTATAAGAGTTTTCCTGTTTGTTCTGATTTTCAATACTTGGTATTTTAAATGGCAGAGAGGCTCATGAGAGCCATGTAGTGTTCAAAGACAGCAATTTTTTAATGCATTTCCTTTTCAATCATGAGGCATTCAGTAGACTGGTGCTATAAGGTGAGATGATCACAAAGTATTTTCTGAGGAGAGGAAGGTTGTGATTACAGAACTATTGGCTTGATTTACCTTTTTTTTTTTTATTGGGGTTACATCTAATTTAGGATGATTTACACACAAATTGAGATTCAGGCATGCAACACCAAGTAGAACCAAACATAAACACTGGCAATCTTTCTGTAGCTGGAGTAGCTCTCTTAAGTTTGTCCTTGTTCCATTTGGATGCAACAGAAAAGCCATCCTGATCACCAAGAAGCTACTCTGTGTTACTAACAAATGGGAGGGCAAGAAACGAAGATTTAAATTACTGGGCTGGGGAGATATCTCGGCAGTGTAAGTGCCTGCCTCCCAAGTGCAAGGACTTGGGTTTGATCCTTGACACCACATGCCATGCTGGCCCTGGATCCAAATCCTGGGCATACCATACCAGCCACTGAAACTGGGCATGGTGGTATGTACCTGCAATGCCAGCGCTGGGGCGGCTGAGACAGGAGGATCACTACGAGTCCAGGTTGTGTGGGGAAATCCTATACAAAATAAATAACTGACTAAAATAATAATAAATAACTAAGGAAGTTCCTGGGCTTCTATAATGCATGACATGGAATGTTGAATGTTGATAATTTGAGTGCAGATGTTGGATCTCCACAACTGGCTGCAGAGTTACCCAGCAACCTCACAGCGCAAAGCACACACTTCATACAAATTGCAATCAGTCCGCAAGCTGCAGCCAGGTGGCAGCTGGGCTACACGACCTCAAGGCTGGCTTGCCTGTGTGCTGTAAGATGACCCATCCGTGTAACTGGCGTGGATGCTGATTATATTACCTGGAGCTTATGCAGAGACACTAGCTAAGAGCCCCGAGTTCCTCCTCCTGGGGGCTTCCCTGCAGGCTGCTTGTGCTTCCTCACAAGATGGTGGCTGGGTTTCAAGGAAGGGGGTCTTCATCGAAGGAGATCTAGGAGCAGGCAGCCTGAGAGGACTACGTGGGAGCCAACACCTTTGAGTCTACCTCAGCACCTTTCAAATGTCACGGCCTCACGTGCTATTGCAGAGCATGCCAGAGGGGCCAGCCCAGGCTCGAGGGAGGGAAAGGAGTCTCCATTTCTCATGAGGAGGAGAAGCAAAGAATTTGCAGCTGTGTTCAATCTAGCGCTGAGCCCGTCTGTGGATATCTGTAATTGAGAGCACGTGCACCTGATGAAATACAGAGGCGTTTCAAAGCCTGAGTTGGCAGCTCTTCCCTAGCGAGGCAGACTCGACTGGGATCCTGTTGGCTTGACTGAGGCAACAGTGACAGAACATGAGGCTCCAGGTTGCTCCAAGGGCCTCAGCTTCCTTCTTTTTCTTACCCATAATGCCTAGTGGGATGTATCAGTCAGCTTCCTCGCTGCCTGAAGTGTTTTTCTTCAACTCTCCAAGCAGAGCTGAACCTCCTATCTGTAGCTTCTCATTTTGAGAATGGCATGGACATTATTTTGGCTTCAAACATGGTCCCATGTGCACACACAGGGAAACCACGACCTGTTCCCAGGACAGAGGGAGGCTGCTGGCACAAGGGATGAGATGGAGGGAAGGGATCTTGAGCCTTTTATTTGGGGATAAAAATTGAAAGTCAGGGAGACACTAGACAAACTCTCCCTTGGCCTTACGTAGAGTGGGAGAGTGGCTCCTTAATTCTTGAAGAGAAGAGCAGACAAAGACTTGAGCACTGCTTTTGACCCAGAGGCTTCAGCTAGCACTACTGTGAAACAAATAACCAAAAAGGAAAACAAAAGGGAACTGAAGAAGCTGCATAATTTTTCTTTACTTGCCAGTTGCTTAGAGGGGAGCATCCCCAGGCCTTAGTGAATATTGCTTTATAGTAAAGGGTATTTAGATTATGTCCTTCCATTGAGAAGAAAGCAGTCAGAATTTTCAACTCTATGAAACAAATATTCCTGTAGACATCTTCTGGCAGTTTATTTTTAAACTATTGAATATAAGTTGACTTTCTGAGTATCAAATCTTAAAAATCTTTAGGAATTTACTATTTAAAGTAACCTAAATGTGAAACCCTTTTTAATATGGAGTCCTTAAGGCACCGAATAATCAGTAATTTGTTTGCTTTATTTTCTTTCTTTTTGAGACAGGGTCTTGCTATGCAGTTCAGGCTGGCCTTGAGCTCACTTTTGTAGCCCAGGCTGGTCTTGAACTCACACTGATCCTCCTGCCTCAGCCTCCCAAGTGCTGGGATTACAGGTTTGCACCACCATGCCTGGCTTGTTTGCTTTATTTTGAAGTAAGTTTAATTATGTTAGGTAAACATTAACATATATGGAAAACACAAAACTTGGGAGCTATTTAATCTCACTATAATGAGCGAGGTCATGCAAGTATTTATATAGGTAGTGAAAGGTTATGATATGTTTTCATATCATTAGCCCAGATTATATGATTCTGATACCATTCACCAAAAACAGAATTTCAGTCTCCGTATTTTCCTCTCAGTATTGCAAATTGTTTCCTATGATTTATGAGAGCAACACTCAACACTTAAGCTTTCTGCAAAGCTTCAGACTATGTCCAGAAATACAGTGATATTCCATAGCACATTTCTGCTGAGGTAAGTGACTTGAATGGCCTCTTGGAGGCGTGGCGCTGACCCTCAAGCTGACCAAGGTCCTTTTCCTATGCAAGGATGCACAACCAGGAAATGCAATCAAATATTTTCACCTAAATGTATTTTCTCCATTAAAATAATAGTGCAGTTCCAACCACAGCCGTGCTTCTTTCCTATGAGTGGCAGAAAGAACATAAAATTGTAGATAAGTTGACGCAGGTTAGCATGCTTGCCCTCATCTAATTTGTCAATCTCTGCTAGGCTCAATCATAGTGTTTGTTTCTGGGCTAATTAGAAGTCACTTAGAAACTTCTCTTGGGATGCAAAGTCAAGTAGGCCCTGTACTGTTTACGGCTTGTTAACCTGCTGGAACTAATTAGGGTTTTTCTCTAATCAAGTGTATGTTTCAAACTGTCTCTCGTTTGCACTCACCTGAGAGACATTCGCCATCCAAATCCATTAGTGTTTGTATCATAAATTGTAATTTTTGGAGGGTCCGTGGTAATTTTAGGAGGTACAGAGATTGTAATTTGGGTAGAGGATAGGGGAGCAGGTTTTGCCAAGAAGGAGGTGCGTTAGAGACCTAAGTTTATTTTGCTTATTTCGCATTAGGCGTCACTGTTTTTCAATTTCACTTCTGCCTTGGTCTTGCACAGATCTGGCTTGCCAGGATACCCGAGGTCCCATTCTGAGTGTAACCTAGCAGGTATCCCTGAAAAACGTAATTGGCATGCCTTGTTGCTTGCTACTGGTGTGGTTTTGCTGATGTAGCAATTATTTTTCTCATGCATTAATATAGATTTCTATCTATAGATTACAGTTGATACTTCTCAAAGGAACTAAGCATTCATCTCTAGGATGTTTAAGTATAGTTTGGTCTTAATACTACAGATCCTAAGCTTCCTGGTGGCAGTAACTGCGGTGGTGTTTACTCTAGAATGTATATTGCAAACTTAAGAGAAAAGCAGAACTGGTAGGGTTTGGCAATTTATCCTATATGCAAGGTAAAATGAGGCTATGCTTGACCAGAGCTTTAACAGGCAGGTGACCTCAAGGGGGCGTCACTAAACATGGAAGATGCAGGGAAAGACACAGGCTTCCAGGGAGGATCGTAACTCCAGGGTAGATACAGTAAGTTCCATGTGCAGATACCTGCGTTTTAATTGCAAGTGTGGACCAGAGCGTGGGGTGTGCACAAGAATTGAGAACCTGCATTTGGATTCAGTTGTCCTCAAAAGCACTGACCAAGGAGGCTGTTGTGGTTTGTAGCTAGTTGTCCCCCAAAAGCCTCACATAAATCATGGGCTGTCAAGCGTGAGGCTCGAGGGGCGGGGCTTGAGGGGGCGTGGCCAAGAGAGGCTCGAACCGTTAAAACTGACAGCACACGCTGTCAGAGTCCCCCCACCCCTACTCCCGCAGGTGGCAATTTCACGCAGAGGAGTGGAACAGATCATCCTGGTCACAGCAGCGCCCCAGCCCCTCCTCCAGTCCCTATAAAGCGGGGGCAGCATCTTGAAACCTCCAGGAACTGTGAGCTAAATAAACCTTTGCTCCCCTAAGCTTGTGTGGTGGGTATTTGTCCTGGCAACGACAGAATAGTGACTAAAACAGAGGCTTTCAAGATCAAACAAAGGTTAGAACAAATGTGGGAACATTGCAGAGAGGGATAATGACAGTACAGGGAAGCGTCATTGTGTAATTCTCAACGGAGGGGCAGGAAATGACATCAGAAAAGAAACAAAGGAGATCGTTAACAAGAGGACAAGGAGGTCCAAGAGCCCGGTCATGTAGAAATCGCCTGAGAAAAAACCATTGACACTCAGGTGACCCCTACAAACCACATGCCAACTCTAATGGGACCTGTCTTGCTAGCGTTACAGCCGCACACATCTGGATCCATGTCTTTCCTTACCCACTATTATGTTCATTAGAATTATTAAAAAGTTACTTTGGAAAGAGAGCACAGATCTCTTGTGTGATGACAAGGCTGTCACTGGTTGTTCCTGGTCAGAACATTGCCAAGTGATCCCAACTAACCCACTCACGCGGCAGGCTCAGCCCAGTCGACCTTGGTAATTTGCAAACTCAGGTCCTCTGTCAGAAGATAGACTAGGCTGCATCCTACCAAATATCACTGTCACTTCCTAAAGAGGTGCAGTGTTCCACAGCCATAAGACACCATGATAAATATTTTGAGCAGAGATCGAGGGATCATGCATGAGTCCCAGAATGAGCTCAGTCCTGGAAGCTCCACGGTCCGTATTACATAAACCATAAACCAAAACGCTGTAGCATTTGCCCGACAGAGCACACTGATGAATTTCTTCCATTTCTCAAACACTTGAGAGAAGGTTCCAGAAATGTTAGTATTTAATTTGGGATGTTGACATCAGGAACTAATCTCTTCACAACATTAATAACTTGAGTGATTGGTTCCTCTGATTTGTCTGGGCCCGAGTAGTTTCCTCAGACATGGGACTTTCAGTGATAAAATCTCGAAAGTCTGAGGCCAACCAGGACATAGGGGTCTCCCTATTAAAAATCCCCCTGAGAGTTCATGCAAAGCCTACATCCTGTGATTTGTACTGTAACGAATTGGCTGTGGGTTAATGAAATACTTCCTCAACTTAAACACGTATGCTCATGTTATACCTAGTTTCAGTCCTCCGAGAAGTTGGTTTGGTGGAACTAATAGTTTGGAAGAGGCAGAGCGTTTCGCCAGGAGAAGAGAACCTGAGTGGTTGCACATGTGCCTTGCCTTCCTGGCGAGGAGTGGAGAAGTACAGTCAAGGCAGGAGTGCAGCCACGGAGGCTTTAATGTGCAGCAGGGCTGTATTCCCTTGCTCTAATTCAATTACTCCTTATTCTCTTTACTTTATGGTATGATTTCCATGCAGATATTTTGGGAATGTAGAATTAAATAATTCATGATTTCCCTCTTAGTGGCTTAGGTATAGCTGCTATTTCTTGAGTTGATCACTCTCAAGTCTGGGGCTTAGAGGGGGCTTTGGAGTCTTCTCATGGGCAGAGGCCTAACAGTAAGCATGTGGCCACATGAGCAGGCGTTGCAGGTGCTGATGGGGGAAGAGGTGATGCGGTTGCGCTGCCCCTTGGGTCAGCAGGTTGGGCAGAGCCTGGCAGTAGCTAATGTTGTGACCAGGTGAAGTTTGGTGAAGTTTACCTGGGGCTGCCAAGCAGCACAGTGGACATTGCCTTCCCGCATAATTTCGGGTTCAGACAGCCTAAGGACCACTCTCACAGACCACCCCAGCAGCCAGGGAGACACCAGCAGAAGAGGACTCAGGTGACCTTGCCTTGGAATGGTGAAGCTTCCGTCACTTCTTAGAGTATTGTTCTTGAAATAAAGCAGTTAGCATTACAAAAGAAACCAGCTCTATTGATACAGCTATGAAAATATTAAAGTAATAGTTGTGGTATTATAATGTTTTTATGAAGATTCAATAATGGCAGTTATTGCTAATTCAAATGCTGCCATGATGTCAACATCATCCTTGCTGATATTCTCTGGGAAGGGCTGCCGTAAATTCTGCTGGTAGCCAGCCCATGGAGCAGGAAAGGCCCGGTCCCCTCCTGTGCAGCTGCGCTGGGGTCGATGACTTGCTTGACTGACAGAAGATACAAATGAAGTTCTGGGTATTCTAAAGCAAGGTCCCCCGAGGCCCCTTCTGCTGGTATCTCCCTGGCTGCTGGGGTGTTCTTTATGAGAATGGTCCTTAGGCTGTTCGAACCTGAAATCATGTGGGAAGGCAACATCCGCTGTGCTGCTTGACACCCCCAGCTAAACCCCCGCAAGGGGTCAATGTTAATTTCCTGCCATGTGCATCTCGGGTGTCCGGGGAAGTTGAGCCCACGCAGTTGAGCCCAGATGCTGACATTTCTGAGGTTTTCTTTCTCTCATATCAAACACACTATGAATCTCCAATTTGATCCTTAGGGTAATGTCACTAAGGATTTGTCGTGTGTATTCCCCCTGTAGAGGGGAATCTCTTGTTCAGTTCAATAGGGTTACAGAGGCACTAGCAGAGTTGATGCCCATTATGACTATAAACAGAGCTAAAGGAACTGACATAAATTAGAAGCCCTCTTTGAAATAAACATTGTCTCTCCTCCAAAATTGATTTGTACTTGTTTCATAACTGTCATTTGCAAAATACATCTCTTACTGAGTTAGGAGTTCCGACATAAGATAGCTCGTGTTTTAGCTGCACAACTATTTACTGGACATGCAATTTATTATGTGTCAGATACCTGGCCTCACGTTGGGGACAAAATGATAAGCAAAACAGTCCCAAGAGCTGTCTGCATCTTATTACTCAGTAGGGGGTGCAGAAGTGTAACCGGACCAGCAATTAGTGACTCGTAAATCTGGCATGTGCTACAGAAAACACACAGAGTGCGGGGCATGTGTGGGTGTCAGGGTCGGAGAGGAAGCAAGGCCAACTACAATTCATACTGTAAGGCACAAGACAACCCTGCCTCGGCTAGTGAGCGCGAGCCGTCAGTGTGCCCGGCACTTCTCAAAAATGCTTTCTAAGAAACGAATGCCTTTGCATATCACAAGAAAGAGCAGGGGAGTAAAGCAAGTGTAGGCCATTGAGCATGACGCTGAGACAGGTGGAGCCCTTTGTACCTGGCGTTTTCAAAGCCTTTCATGTGGTCATCTGAGTTGTGTGCCTTCTAGGGGGAGATGACCTCTTTGCTGTCCCTCAAATGTCTCTCACCACGAAACACCCTTATGACAGAGCACACTGGTCACATCGTTGTTGACGGGCAATGTTTTGAGTACACAGTACACTCATGCCCATCAAACCACCGCTGCACGGGGCGAGGCATCCATCTGGGTATTGGTAAGATCGCCTCTTCTGTAAAGAACCGAGCTCTGGCAGATGGCAGCCGGTAGCTCTCTTCCACAAGGTCACTGTTTCCTGATGTCGAGGAGCAGCTCTTCTGTGTTCTTGATCTACAATTCATTGCTCCTGTTCACAAACTCTCTGTGGTTCATGTTATCTGTTGGAGCTCTGGCCCTCGCAGGTGCATCCCCAGCCCTGGGAGCAGGAGGGATCTTCTTGGAAGTTTCACAGAACTTTTCTGTGTACGTCTCACAGATCTAAACTGGGTCAGGTGGCCTTACGCAAGTGGACATGAGGCTGGGGAGTGTGGTCTTTCTTCTACATGGTGCTCAACTGAAAACCAGAGTCTGCATGACCAAGAAGGCAAAGGCAAAGGCCAATCAGGAGAAGAACGCAAGCTCCCTGCCACAGCTTTCCTCATTTAGAGCCAAGAATAGGCTCAGAAAGAACCGCCTGGATGCTCAGAAATCCTGCAATGGTACAGAGCTGAGTCTTGGCCTCTGGATTCTTGGTCTCTTGAATTTATTACACTGATCCTGCATAGGCACAAGAGAGGAATTAAACTGAGCTTGTGGAGGCTGTGACACAGGGTCGGGGCCATCTCGACCAGCCGCACCCTTTTATGTCCATGTTAGATGAAAAGTGGGAATGCAGGTTCCTTAGAGGTGTTTCCTGAGATTTGGAGATTCGTGATCCTTGAGTAGTGAAACACTGTCTGTGGCACGCAGCTTGTGGCTCCAGCTCCTTACATGGCTGGGATTCCACTTGCCTGACTGCTCTGGTTTCTGGAGGCTGCTCGTGTTTAACTACCCGTCTTCACTCCCTTCATCTCACACCAGTAATGCCACACAAGCCCCAGGTCACCGAAGCATCTGTTTGCTTCCCTTGATTCCCACAGCGACATCACCCAGTGCCGTTCAGTGTCTTGAGGCTGCTCTGCCTCGGCTGTGCTGCGCTTTTCTCTGGTTCAGTCACAGTGGGCAAAGCCTGGCGGTGGCGGTGTGGAGAGAAGGTGCCGCAGAGCCTCTCGGGGCAACTGCCCAGAGGTGCTGGGCTTTGTGCACTCTGCCAGGCCTGACCCGGCTCAGCAGGGCAAAGGCCAGGATGTCTCTGTCATCTGAGCCCACGAGTGGCACCAGTGTGGTCTCGTTGTGACCGTTCTGTGGGCAGAGCTTTAGGAAAGTGGGCATGTGGAGAGGCCCCAGGATCGGCTTAGGTGCTGGCGATTCCAGTCCTCCCAGGTCAGGTTCCAGTAATTCCAGTCTTCATCACGTTGATAATTTTTCATATTAAAACCCATGGAAGAGGGAAGTGGGTAAGATGCAAGGAAGGCAGGATTTTTATAAACAGGATTTCAGTTTAGCAAAGCCACCTCTCTCCAGAGAACAGATACATATTCCTCTGACATAGATCGGCTCCTCTATTGCTGATTTCTAAATTCTCTGGATGGGGGGTGGAAAAATTTGCTCTTCACAAGCTAAACAGGTCTCTGCCTTGTCAGAGTTCTCATAATGTGGGAAGAACTTCTGGGCAGAGAGCACCCCAGGAGCCCCAGAGGTGTTGTGGCTCGCAGGGCGGAAGCGCACTGCTTCAACCGCTTTGCCCATTCTACTGCTTTTCGTACACCAGGAGGGAGACTGAGGGCATCTTGCCATCTCTGTCCTTGCTCTTCCCGCTGGGGCCAGGGAGCTTTGGGAAGAGGGTGAGCTCCCACTTAGCTGGCTCTGCCAGGGCGCGGGTGTGGGCGGGACACCTAAGCAAGCCCACGGGACTCGCCTTGTGGGCATCTTGGTTCGTTTGGTTGGTCTGCTTCATTGAACGGCATGCTGGCGTTTGAGCTTCAAACGCGCAGTGGTTGCGTCAGAATAAAACATATACACTGCTATCTTGCTGCGTTGTCTCTGGTTGCTGAGGCCAAATGCCCAGCACCCCGAATGAAGGAAGGGAAGGGTTATGTAGCTCTCTGTTTGTGGAGGGTCCAGTCCACCCGCCCCAGCTCCCGCCCTCCTCTTGCACAGGCTCAGGGTGTTTACAAAGCCAGGACCCTGGTCCCCTGCCAAGTCACTTAGCTGAACTTCTCAACTGGTCACGTTGACGCGGCCACGTATCAGGCTCTACAGCCCGCTGCAGCCCTATCATAGGTAGCATATTCTATCTAGTATTATCTTCTAGATACACCTTAAAGTGAAGGGACAAAATATAAAAATAGAAAGTCAACATTAAGGAATCCGTGCTAAGGTTCTCCTTTGAACTTCAATAATGCTTTTCTCTCGTTTTATGTTGAAAATAGGTTAATTTTAGCAGAAACCTGTAAGGCCCAATTGTCAAAAGGAGCAAGTTTGAATCTCATTGAACCTGTGGGTTGTGTGTCAGCGCAGGACACTTCTTCGAGGGCTTCCTTTGTAAGCTCCTCTGTTTGCACCGCAGGATCCTTTGAGAGTTGGCCTGGGCTTCCACCGCCCGTGGGATGTGTGTGTGTGTGTGTGTGTGTGTGTGTGTGTGTGTGTGTGTGTGTGTGTGTGAGACCTGGCCCAGCACCGAGCTGGTTACTCCCGAACCCCTCCCGCTTCCGCTTGTGCTTCGCCCCTCACTTCCTCCACCTCCCCTTTCCCCTTCTCCCAGCTCCTGTCAGCCTCCCTGAGAGGCTGCTCCGTCCCTGTGGACCCCTCGTTGTCCCTTACCACTGCACGTAGTGCCTCCGCATCCAGAAAGCGTGCTTGCGTCCCACCTCACTCTCCTCTCCTGCGTTCCCACAATGCCTTGGGAGCGTTTCTATTGTCACCACATTCTGGAATTATTAGTCACGTTTAGGTTGTGTGAGAACCCAGGTAGCTCAGCCAGTCACCAACCCTCCTGAAGCATTTCCAGGGAATTTGGAAGCCGGAAGGGGATTCGCCGCTATTGCACTAAAAGTCGTGGCAAGCTGTAGGACGGCTAGCGCCCCGGAAACACCTTTGGAACTGAAGGGCAGGTGCAGGTCTAGCTGGGAGGGCGTTGTGGTCTGCTACCCAACCTGATCTGGGACTCAGGCAACTTATTTAGAGTTTATTTAGAATCCCCAGAGACTTACTAGCAGGGCGTGATCTCCAGTAGGTAAGAGATGGGCTGCGCAAGACAGGCTGTGCTCCTGGCTGTCGCTGTGGAGGTGGTGGCTTTCGCTTCAGGCCCCGGCAGCGCGCAGCTTGTCTCCTCCCTCCCCTGGTACCTTCCACCTGAGCAGCCATGGCTCCCCGTGGTGGGCACCTGAGGAGCTGCGGCCTGGTGCTGCTCACCCATCAGGAGTTTGGAGCTCCCTGGGGAGCCGCCACCTTCCCAGGCTGGGCCTCCTGGGGTTCAGCAGCTCCGCGTTGGCACACCTCC
>PVKN010036256.1:0-11474 GCA_004027915.1 Capromys pilorides | reverse complement strand
TAAATGTGCCATAGTTATGCTCTTGGTGTTATAAACAATATGCTTTTGAAATACATTATGTTGGAGGAGAAAGAGCCAATGCTTTGTGGATCAGGACTTAATACCTATAATACACACTCCTATTAAAAGGAATCAGACAAAAAATAAGTGTTACAGGAGCCTACAGTATTCTTAATACAACCAGCTTTCAGAATCTTCATACTTGAACGAAAGGCTAATTTATATTCCATGTGAAGTCCCATGGCACCATTGCAAAAATCTCCTTAGCACACAAAGAAAATGTCTAAAAAATCTTCAGAAGTATACTTTTAATGCATGATATTTTCTGAACAAAATAAAACTTTGGTTTAATAGGTAAGAGTCAGAGAAAAAAACCCCACTATATTAAACCTACCCAATTTGAAATAAACAGTCTTCTAAATAACTCAGATTAAAGAAGAAATCAAAACTGAAAGAAATTTTAGGCAGGTATGACTGTTTTAAATTTTAAGAAAGCTGTCTTTTCAAATAGCGGCTATTATTCTTTTGTAGCTACATTAATTTCTTGGCATTCCCTCAGGATGCAAATTTCAAATAAAAAGTTGTTCTCTTTGTATTTCCTCTTTCTTAAAAGCAGATCTTGACGGCACTAAATATTAGAACGCCTGTAATCACATTTCCCAAAAGCTAGCGCTTTCACCACTCCTATTTTGTGCTATTCTAGTGGTTGTCTCCTCTGTTCTGAATGAAATAATGACATCTCTATCTTCTGGACTGACAATTTTAAACATTATATATTATTTCCTCCTTTTGAAAAAATCAGAATTTATTCATATTACTTACTATTTCTTCTTATTTTTGCCATTTTTACACTTCACACAGTGTTTTTAACTCTTAAGTGATTGCTTTGTGAGTAACATTTTAAAGTCACTTTTTCTCATTGCAATAAGTTCAGGCAAGGGTCTATGCTACCTGTTGTGTAATAGGAGAAGACTGACCCTACCATATTATCTCCTCATCTTGACATTTTATATAGTTTCATTTTTATAATGTCAAAAAATTACATTTAGTTCATCTCCCCTCAGTCGAATATCTGATTAACTGTTCAAAGCAACCTATAATTTTCTTATTGTAAATTTTTACTCCTCTGTCAGATGGTGTGCTGGGATTCACCTTTCTTTCCAAGTGGACAGGACTCTACGACACCTGGAACAGATGAAAGTATCCTACTGTGTGGACATCTCAAGGCACATTTGATTTTTCTTAATATTAGTACCTTTTTTTTATTTTTTTAGTTTTTTTTCTTGCTGCTTCTTGTATTTCTTTTTTGTCATTGCTCTCAAAATCATAAGCATTCTTTGTTATGCATCACATCTCTAAAGTTACTCAGCCTTTAAGAGATCTTTGATCATCATCATATAATAATAATAATAATAATAATATTGACAGCTGGTACTAGACATTATTGTCCTTATGTGCATCTATATCCTGAAGTGCCTTTGTTTCTCTTAAAGGAAGAAAACACAGTCATGTCTGCATGTTCTGCTCGGCATTTGAATTTGCAGGCTTTACTTGAGAAGATCGAATAGGTGACAGCAGTCAGGCGCACGGCTCCTGACCTTAATGATGAACAAAGCAGAACAAGAATTGGCTCACATTTGCTTCTGCCTCATATCTCAGGGAAACAACTTTACTGAGGTTATATTAAATGAAGTTTGGCTTAGATTTTTTGGTGCCCTATGTACGCTGTGAACTCAGCTCTCTACTGGGAATAATGCCCCTCTTGTCTCCTGAAATTTCCATGTGTTGTCTAATTTTTTATTTCCTGATTCAATTTTTGAACTTCCTAGCATTTTAAGTTTGACACTTAAAATAGCTATTATTGTTTGTCTTTGATAAAGGAATAAATCTAAGTAATACTGACTGAGCTTCTTTAACCTGAAACTACAAAATATAGCAAAACCATTTTTGAGTTTCATACTTTGGAGCATTTTGGATTTCAGATTTTTGAGTTAGGGACATGTACCTAGCAAAATCTATACAAATGGTCCCAAAACCAAAAAACTTCAAAATTTGAAATGCTTCCAGCTCTAAGCATTTCAGAGGAAAAATACTTGATTTATAATTGCCAAAATAAACTTTTTGTCATCATCTTGCCTTTTGATCATATTATTAATATTGAGTCATGCTATACCCATCAGTATCAGTAATGTATCATTGTTTAGTACATAGAAGATCTTTTGTTTTGTGAATCAGTTTCTAAAAATTATATTGAATAGTGGAAGTCTCAAAAGCTAAAATCAGTTGAGCATTTTTTGGTCTCTGCTCATCATAGTTTCTGAAATCATAAAATCTCTCCTTGCCTTATAGTGAATCTTTTGTTTTACTTTGTATTTTGATAACACTAAGTAAAGCCAGCACTGTAGGTTCCATCGCTACTAAACATGGCTGTAGAAGTATGGTCATGCTAAAGGCACTGTTGGGAGCAGCTGAAGTTGGAAATTGATCTTATGTGTGAGGGCAGGACAAGGCCAGAGTGCTGAAAGCAGTCAGGCTCCCAATTTGAGAAAAGCGTCCTGCTTGGACTATTTTGGCTACTAGTCACTAGGCAACCTTGTGTCAAGTGATACTAACTTTACAAAGGTATACACACCCTGTTATAGTTTGTGTCTAGGTGTCCCCTCTAAAGCCTCAATCAGTCATGGAGTGGTTCCTGGAGTTTGTGATTGATTATTGTGGGTACCTGCCCTGGGGCAGGTAATTTGCACTACAACTTAAGCAGGGGTGAGAGGCTAGCTAGCTGCTTGAGCTACAGCCACTCCCTTCACTCTCTTGCTTTCTGCCTCTGCCATGAACTGCTGCCCTCTGCCATATGCCACCCTGCCTTGGAGCCAGCTGAGTGTGGACTGAAACCTCCACTAACTGTGAGCTAAATAAACCTTTCTTTCCTTAATTCTGAGTGTCAGGTATTTGTCCCAGCAACAAGAGAAAAGTAACCAAGGCACACCCCTACTGTTGTTCTTTGGGTATCTTGTTAATCAGTCAAACAAACCTGCACCTGAACCCAGGTCTTGTTTGTTTGTTTGTTTGTTTATTTATTTATTTATTTATTTACCAGGGATGGATCTCAGGACCTTGTGCTTGCCAGAGAGCCACTTATGCTGCTGAGCTGTCTCCCCAGCCTGCAGCTCTTGTCTCTTGTCTAACTTTTCGTCATCCCACACTATTTCTCCTCAGGTTACATGGAGACACCAGTGAGTGCTCACAGTTCATGAGTGAAAATTGTGCAAATTATACAAATTCTCTGAGTGGCAGACTGATTAGATCCCTTATTCCCAGCCTCCTCATTCCCATTCTCTTAGACCTGTGTCTAGGAGACACAGGCAGTCACTATTTCCATGTGTATTTCAGTATAAGTTAATTAAAGTTAAATGAAATAAAAATAAGCTCTAGACATATTTCAAGTATCCAGCCAGCACATGTTAGCAGTATCATATTACTCTGGTAGGCAAAGTAATGGTCTCCCAAGCATGTTCAGATTCAAATTCCTGGAACCTATAAACAAATTACTTCCATGGCAAAAGTGATCTTATATGGGTTATTAAGGCTAAGGGTCTTGAGATGAGACTATCCTGGTTTGTCTAAGTGAGTGTAATGAAATTTACAAAGTTCTTACAATGGAAAAGGAAGGCAGAGTAATGAGTTGAGCTATTTGAACTATGGCTGACTTTCAATATTCAGGAGCCAGGAGCCAAAGGATGCAGGTCCTAGTTAGAAGCTATGCTAGGCAAAGAAGGAGAAAGAGACAGACAGAGAGAGACAGAGAGAGACAGAGATAGACAGAGAGAGACAGAGACAGAGAGACCAGATTTCCTCCAGAGTCTCCAAGAAGGACTATAACCATGTTGACATCTTCATTTTAGCCCAGTGAGGTGATTTTGGACTTTGACCAGTAGAACTGTTAAATGTATATTTTAAACTGTCTAGTTTAAAATAATTGGTCATGGTTGGAATAGAAATCAAATATAGCTGCCCTATAAATTCATGCAAACAGAGTATTTCCATCACTGCTGAGAGCTCTGTTGGACAGTACGGAATAATAATTAGAGAGGAGAGATGGACCTGACTCTCTTCCAGGGATACATTTTAGTTCTTATTTTTCCTGGTGGCCCCAAGGCTTTATAGCCAGCCCAGCTACATCAGATTATCCATAGCCACGCCAGGTAATATTTGCTCAGCCTGCAGCAAGCTTCACATGCCCAGCACATCTTAGATGACTGTCCCTTGCAGTCTTCCTGGATAACTGTTCCTCCAGTGCCATCCTCAATCAGGTCTGTAGGGAACTTCTCTCAGGCATGACGAAGCAGCAAATCTGCCACTACCCATGTGCAAGCCTGTCCTTTCTCTACCTGTGTAAGTAACATCTCCATATCCTTAGTGC
The DNA here is from genome assembly GCA_004027915.1 of Capromys pilorides. Lineage (NCBI taxonomy): Eukaryota > Metazoa > Chordata > Mammalia > Rodentia > Capromyidae > Capromys > Capromys pilorides. The sequence goes on along the minus strand of PVKN010036256.1, from coordinate 7,054 downwards.
ATAAGTACACACTGTTTCTCTTCGTGCTGCAGCACAAATGTTAATAAAACTTCTTTCAGATAGCATATCATTGCTCTCCCGTGATTTCTGTACCAAGTACAGCAAGTTGAGCTTGTATACTCACAGCTGCCAAAACCAAATTCCAGGGACGCCAAAACTAACCAGTAACTAGGGTTGAGAACATCAAAGACTGCTGGCCATGGCTGTGGTCAGCAACTGGGGCCAATGACAGGGGCGGCCAGCAGCAGCCAGAAGAAGAGACCAAGTCATGGAGTATTGCAGGGGGCCTCCAAGTCAGGGCAAGGTAGCTGTTTGCTGCAAGCAGCAAAGGAGGGTCCTAACGCTAAGTGTGAAACATGCAAGTGTTCAGAACTCAGAGTTGTTAACACTACAACAGCTGCATTTTATGAACTCATGATTTCCATCTGGGCTGAGGAAAGGGACCCTCAGACAATTGTTAATAATAAGAGTGTAAATAATCAAGTTGCAATGAATGAGACTTTCATTACTTCTGGAAATCTTTTTATATATGCTCACCTTCTGAGATGATCTCATCTACTATCAAACTTTGAGTAGACAACTACAAATGTTGACTTTGATATTTATGTTTCTAGTCTAGAACCTTCTTCTGAATTCTTTTAATTTGACAACTACAGTTACATGTGTAATAGATATTTGGGACACAGGTTGTTCAAAAGTTCTTGGTCTTCTTACTGCATTCATGTTTTGTATATAACTTTCTCATCTTAGTTAATAACTAAGTTAACTGTTAAGCTAATCTGACCATTTTAGTTTCTCAGGTAAAATACTAAAGTCATCTTTGACTCTATTTCTCTCAGAACATTCATACAATCAATCAAAAGGTTTGCTGACAATCTGGGGAAGAACAAAGTGGAAGAGATACACAGGGCAAGGAAGAGGGGCAGGTGCATGATCTTCTATGTGTTCATGAATCCAGAACTTCTGAATTCATGCCCTATAACTTATGGATGTTAATGGAACTTTTATTAAATAGGCATTGTTTATTAAATTTTTGGACATTAGTGATAGACTTTCTCTATTAGCCCTTCTATCTCCAAAGGAAAGACAGTAAAAGCTATAAATTTCTAATCATTCTATGAATGTTCTAATGACTGGCTCCCACCTTAAATATCTAGTGACCACCAGATACCTGTCATCTCTCTCTTTTTAAAAAATCTTTTATTTATTCATTCATTTGGTGTGGGTCTTGCTACATAGCTCAGACTCATAGTGATCCTCCTGTCTCAGACTCCCCTGCCCTGGGATTATAGGTGTGTGTCACAATGCTCAGTTTTGGTGGCCAGCTCAGTACAGGACCATCATGACATGTGATACCAGGGATCAAACCTAGGTCCTTGTACTTGCCAGGCAGGCATTTAGGCTATTGAGCTATCTCTCTGGCCATCTGTCATTTCTTTAGAATAAAAAGATGATCTCTTTAGCACTAAACTGCAAAGTTATTAGTTGCTGTATATTAAAAATCAGAGACTAAGACCACATAGTTATAATTTCACACTCTACCTATAACATATCCTAAGTATAAATACTTTTTATCACATCCTGTTCCAAGCCACCCACATCTTCAGTCTAGAGCCTATCATCATAGTCACTCTATTAGTCAAAAGTTAGTAGACTAACAGAACCTAATTTCTTTGAAGGATTATGAGAAGCCTATTTAGTTTTTACAAGTCAATTAGTCTTTTAAAATCCAGTAAAACTAACAGAATAATAATAACAATGCAAATATGAGCTATTAGATACAGTTTCTACCCCTACAGATAGTATTACTATAGCTCAAGAGACAACATTACTCAACGCAAGTGTCAATAACAACAGCCTGTTTAGCAATGGTTGGCTATAGTACATCTGAAGGATACTAGGCTCACAGCTCAAAACAAACAGGGAGGGACCAATGGCCAGTCGTCTCCTTGCTTCTTTTATCCATTCCCCTAGTAATTGCTTTGATTACTCCCTCATATGCTACAAGATCTGTGCAAATGTCACAGTTTTGGCTACAGATTGACCCTTGAACATTAGAACAGCATGCCTGGAACAGTCAATGAATATTGCATTGTAAAATCACTGACCTTGAAGATCTGTTTGGTATCCATTGCTTTTAGGGATGCTGGTGATACCTTGTATTAAATTATCTTAACTTTACATATTCTTGTCATCTTCTTCTATGATTTGATATCTGGGAGAACCAATACTGGAATGATAACTGTAGAAAGAGCTGAACAGGCAGAAATATGGAAAAGCAGATGGTACCCCAGAACATTCCTTTTGTTTGTTTGATACAGTTCACTTCATGGTTCAATTCATCACAGCATCATTTTCGAACAAAATAATAAGGAAGAGAATGTAGAATAATGGAAGAAATGCAGTTGATGAAAACAGCGGTTTAGTTATTACCCCAAAACAAGTGCTATCCAAATGAATTATAAGTCTGACAGACTTCAATCTCAAGAAGCTAATTTAGTAGAACAGTATTGATTTATGTCTCTTGAGTGTTTTTGTTTCATGGAAATTTTTTTTATTAAGTGCTGACTGAAGCATCGAGTTGTATCCTGCTACATTTTGCAATTATTTATTATTTATCTTCAGTTAAACAGTACCAGTAAAGCACATAATTGAAAAGTAAAATCTGCTGACAGTGTACTTCTGATCCTCACACCCGTCTCATCCCACACAAGTAACTTTTACCTGAGTGAGCGATAAACTCTATTATTGCTCTCAACCAAGAGCAGTTTTGTTTTGATTTGATATTTCAGTGTTCCTCCACAGTTGCTTTACCTGCTAATGCCAAGCACTACGTGCTACAAAAGGAGCCACTATCTTTGGCCTTTTTCTTATCCTGCCCTTTTAAATTGACTTTCAACTCATTTCAAGAAGTGGAGACCACTTCTGCTCTGTGTGTGAGTAGGCCTGATAAACAGTAAATGGCAGAGGTGACCAAGTCTAGGTCACTAGAATTTTCCACATGACTGTGCATCAGAACTCTGCCACTATGATATGCACAAATGGGAGAACCCTGCTGGGTATGGGACATCTCGTGGAGGAGAGAGGCAGGCAGTCCTGGACCGCAGGCCCTGGTGACATACTGGCAGACCACATACGTGGTTAGTGCTGAGAACATCTAGCCGTATTTAATCCAAACTACCAACGTGGTGGTATAGGAGCCAAAAGAATAGTTCTCCTAAGCCACTTTGTCTTGAGATTCACTGTTACATAGCATTGCTCAGTGGCATCTTTGCTGGCAAATGAAGAAGTGAAAGTTACTGATTTTATTCTGGATAACGGTTTGAGAGTTTTTGTTTGTTTTTGCGGTGCTAAAGATTGAGTTTAGGCTTTCACATTACACCTCTAGCCTGTTTATTATTATTTTTATTTAATTTTTAAATTTGAAGCTGCTGCCCAATCAACTGTACCCATAGGGCAGTCCTGCCTTTTTTTTTTTTTTTTAAATTTTGAGGTGGTTTCACTAAGTTGCTCATTCTATGCTCAAATTTGTGGTCTTCCTGCCTCAGCTTCCCAGAGTGCTGGAATTACACATGTATGCTACCTTGCTTAGTTTCACTGTAATGTTTAACTGGAATAAGGAGGGATCACTTTGAAGTTAACAGATTAAATAACTGTCTTGTTTGTTCCTCTTGCACTGATCCTTAGTTCTAGATACAAGTAGCAGAAACCACGGTACCAAGTATCAGAACAGTGAGTCTTTCCCTAAGGATATGCGACTAGAAGAAGCATTGGTAGAACCACTCCCCCATTTAATTATTGTCATACAAATGAATTGCTTTGACTGCTAATATTGGCTTAATTAAATCACCATTTTTTCTTTTAAAAGGAAGCTTGGATTCTCACAGCAGAAAACTGATTCACAAATTGGAGGAGAGCAGTTTCATGTATCAAACACCTGAGCCAGGATTCAATTATCTCAGCATTACTGAGACAGGAGAGAGCATAGTCCTTAGGCTGAAGTATAATCAGGGCTGTGGTCCCAACTCTGGGAAGGGTAGGAGAGACCTAGAAGATATATTCAGAAAACACACCATGCTGGTTTGGTGACACTGGCCAGGCAGTAGGAAGCTGAAAAAATATTTTAAAATTCTGAGAGATCTGGTTTCTGAATTCTGCTCTCACTTCAGTCTTATAAGTCATTATACCACAGAGCCATTACTACACACAGGGCAGGAAAAGGGACTTTGGACTTTGGAATAAAAAGCAACATGGAAATTTAATTTGGGAAATATCTATCTATATCTATATCTATATCTATGTATATAGTGTATTTAGTACAGGATCTACAGGGTCTCATTATGTAGATCAGATTTTCAGTGATCCTCTAGTTTTCAGCTTCCCAAGCACTGGGATTACAGACATGCACCACCACTTCCAGTCTCATTCACCCTCTCAGTGCTCCCTGAAGAGGGGTGGGTAGTGTGGTATAGTAGGCCACGGATTGAATCCTGGCCCTTGCATCTGTGTCTACTCAATTTTAAAACCTTTTCTAGGGCTTAAAGTATTTATAATGAAATCTCAGCAAATATTTCACCTTGTAAATACATATATAAATCAACAGCAAAAGCTGGGAGTGAGGGCCGGCGAGATGGTTCAGTGGTCTAAAGCGCCTGCTTAGGAGGGCTTAGGCAACTGCAGGGACTGCAGTTCGATCCCCGGCACCACATGCTGAGCCAGCGCCACCACAGGGCAGGCTGAGCCAGCCACAAAATGAATAAATAAAGAAACAAACAAACACAACAAGCAAACAAATAAATAAATAAATAAATAAAAATTAAAAAAAAAAATTGTTGAAAAAAAAAGCTGGGAGTGAGGCTCCCTGTGTGCAATCCCAGACTTGGGGAGGCAGAAGTGGAAAGGCCAATGAGCCCAAAAGTTTGAGGTCAGCCTGAGCAACAGGCCTGGAGAAAGAGACAGAGACAGACATACAGATAGAATCTGACATATAGACAGACAAAGAGCAATGAAGAGAGAGATAGAAAGAAAAAGGAAAAAAGACAAAAGAAAGAAAGAAAGAAAAAAAGAAAGAAGAAAGAAAGAAAGAAAGAAAGACAGGAAGAAAGGGAGAGGCACATAGGAGAAACTTTGGTTACTCTTTTAGATCAGCAGTGACACTAGAAGGCCACCACCACAACCACTGAGTGACAATGTGCTAGAGGCATGTTAAACTGTGTGGCAAGAAAAGTAAATGGGTTATAAAATTTGGGAGGGAAAATGATATAGGAAAAAGTACAATTCCCAATCTGCTAGATATCAAATACACCCAGTTTATATCTCCTGAAATCAAACAATGAATTCCAAAGGACAAAAGAGATCATTATTAGGGAAGGTTACTGGGAGTAGGAACAGCTCCTAGGACACAGGAGGGGTTCTGAAGATAGGTGAACCTGAGGCAGCTTCACCACGATGTTTTACAGATCAAAAATCACAAGATAGGTATAAATATGTTGTGGGCCTAACTATAATCAGCCAGTAAGATTACAACCACAGCCACTTAGCTAGTGTTGACCCAATAGGGACAAGGTCACATAGCAAACGTTCATGCAAAGAAAGGCATTTTGGGAAAGGATGGGTCACAGTGCTCTGCTCACCCACCTAGTTACAGTGTAATTCCAAGTTACTGCTTCTCGCTGAGGGGACATGTGCAGGCCTGGCCACTGCCTCCTCATCTGGAAGTGTGGCTTTCCTCAGATGCACCACAAGCCGCAATTCTGATGGGTTTAGTTTTTCTACTGACTTCCTTGAGAGCCCAATCCCTTTCTGAATGAAAATTATTACCATTATTATTATTATTACTAGGGAAGGGTCTACAGAGTGTTCAGGGTCTCACTACTAGATCGGACTCGTAGTGATCCACCTGTTTACAGCTTCCCAAGAGCTGGGATTACAGGCACATGCCAGTCTCAATTGCTATCTCAGCTTGCCTCAGAGGCAGGGCCAGCATGGTAGGCCCCAGGATTGAACCCCTGGGCCCCACGCCTGCATGCAGGTGCTTTAATCCACTAATCTACTGAGTTATTTGGCTGGCCCTCTGAATGAATATGAATTTCTACCTAACCTAGCTGCTCATAATAAAGGGACAGTATTTCCTTTATTTTGAAGTGAGATATACACAGGAAATAGTAAGAACCAGGAAACAATTGATAAATTATTTGAAACTGACAATTGACAGAAGCAGATTTAGCATATTCTAGATTATCCTGCTTTAGGCAACTCTGACAGATGTAACAACAGACTTCCCAATTAACAGAAGAGAAATTATGCAGCAATCCATGATTGTCTTTGAATAAGTCACTTATACATCTCAAAGATACAAGGTTGAAAAGGATCCATGCATCAACCACTAATAGTTACACACAAAAATAAGAGATGAAATTTGAAAGCCATAAAAATGAAAAATCACTGTTGAAGTTGGAACTGTAGGGCTGAAATAAACAGTTGATAATGAAGCTAAATATTCAAACACAGAACTGCTGAATCTGATGACCTTATAAGAAAATAGCAATAGAAATACAGGAAATATAACCAGCAGGGTCCTTTTGCTTTTTTAATCCATACTTACATATCATTATGAAAATGCCAAAAGTCAAAGCTAAAGAAAAGAAAAATGCTACAATGGGTGACGTCTGACAAGACTTTATGTCAGTAACAGTGTGCCAGAAGTTACATTTTCAAATTTTAGAGAAAATTATTCCCTACCCAAGTCAAATTTCAAGTGTGAGGTTAAATGCAAATATTTGAGATACTCGGAATTTTCTGTCACACACACTTACTGAAAAAAAAAATGACTACAGAGTGTACCCCAGCAGGAAAGAATTACAGCATGGAGGAAGAACTGTGCTCAAAACAAGCAGCAAGACCTGGTGGTGAATTACTAAGTATGGTCTGTTTTTACAAAACTCTATTTTGTGTTTAAAGTCAGTTTGTAACAAATTGTAAAAACTTTGTAAAAATTATCAAGACACAGTATGTATGCAAATTAGTGAAGATGACTGCAATTATTATCACAAAC
>PVKN010036255.1:0-11474 GCA_004027915.1 Capromys pilorides | reverse complement strand
TCAAAACAATCAGACTGTAGCTTAATAAACTACAATGGTGGATCTAATCAATCCTACTTCATATGCAAATCAAGACCTATTCCATGATTCATTTTAGAAAGGACATATTGAAAAACTATAGTGACAAATGGCTGTTTTAATTCTGGATTTACATGGCAACATTTGAAACTAGTGGTCCAGCTAACATAGGCAACCATACAGAAGGAGTTGCAACATTTATAGAAATGAGAAGGCAATTCTTCTGATCAATAATTGCTGAAAGCAAGAATAAATCAGAATGAATTCTTGGTTTCATTGTTGGTAACTTATGACTGAATGCATGCTAATAAAACCAGGTTCCTTCCACATATAATTATGTAAACTGTTTTTGTTGGCTTGAAAAAGATCATATTCTGTTAGAACCACGCAGCATTGAAAATCTACCTCAATTTAAAAAAAAAAAGGCTGAGAAAAATTCCTTTCTCAGATTTATTTGAAAGTCCAGGTAAAAAATCTGACACTTATTTACTTAAAACTTCAATTCTTTCCTTTCCACCAACCCCCAAACAAAATATAAAGCCACACCTGAACGAAAGAATATTGGACAGAAAGACCAACTTTTTTTATCAGGTGACAACACTGGTAGCATTATTTTCACTTTAATCACTTAATTAATCTAAATGATGCCACTGTTTCACCAATGCTAAAAGTGCGTGCTCTGGTGGCTGAGTGTGAATCCAATGCAAAGAACTTAAAGGAAGCAAGTCAACCATTTGGCGGCAGTGGACGTGCTTGTCACGGGCAGTGTCCTCTTAGGTGGAAGGCTGCTACACATCACTGGGTGACCGTGCTCGCTGGGACAGACTGGGTGGGATGCAGCCACAGCAAATGAGGCAAAGGGCCTTCTGGATCTCTTGGTTTCTGAAAGCATATATGACAGGGTTGATGATGGAGTTGTAGGTGGCGGGCAGGAGGGTGGCATAGGTGTAAATGGAGGGGTAGGTGTAATCTGCTATCAAGGAATAGAGTGTAAAAGGCATCCAGCAAGCAGCAAAGGTCCCCATGATGAGAGCCAAGGTTGAGACCCCTTTCCGGGTGGTCACATAGTGTGATGTGGCCAGGAAGTGGTGCTGCAGAGCTATCTGATGGGCATGCCTCATCACAATCTTACAAATCTGAATGTAGAGCTGAAGCATTAGTGCAAACATGAAGAGGAAAGAGACGGAAAGGATGGCAGTATTGTTCTTGGTCAGGGGTCTGACCACACTGCACGTGGACTCGTCCCGGAGGCAGTTCCAGCCCAGGACTGGCAGCAGCCCCAGGCAGATGGAGGTTCCCCAGAGCATGACCAGCATGACATAGGTAAAGGTGACTGTCCTCTCAGAATGGTAAGTCAGAGCATAATAGAGGGAGAGGTAGCGGTCCACAGTGATAGCCAGCAAGCTGCAGACAGAGGCAGAGAAGGAGGCGACAATGAGTCCGATGGTAACCAACTTGGTGGCTTCTGACTGAAGCAGGTAAGCAAAAACAAAATTGATGATGAGTCCGATGCCAGCCAGCAGGTCTGCAAGCGCCAGGCTGCCTATCAGCAGGAACATGGGTGCTCTCAGGCTGGGGTTGTGGAAGATGATAAGGACTACAACAGCATTTTCACAGGAGATGAGGGTTCCCGAGGTGCACAGGACAATGTCCCAGGGGTTGACTACGAGCTCAGGCTCTGGCTCCGCATCAGGAGCCTGGGAGGAGAGAGCAGCTGAGATGTTCTCCGCAGCAGCAGCATCTAGATACTCCCGAGGCAGCCCGCTTAAATTGACCTTCAGGTCTTCATTCATTTTAACCCCTGTCCTCTTCAACGAAAAGACAGGCTTTTTAATGTTTAGGCACAGCAGAGCAATAATCCAATACCACGCAGAAACGCAACACAACACAAACACACACACACACACGCACATGCAGAAAGCCAACCCCAACTCAGATATCAAGTCTCAAATGCCACAAACCCTGGGAATTATACACCGTGGTGAAATAAAACAAAAGCCAAAGTCTCCGTGGATTAAACCCCGCCACAAAAATGCTGCTTGGTCTTGGGTAGGACTCCAAACACGAGGGTGGGCGAGGCAGGCACACATGGACTCGCGGAGGCTTGGGATGCACATTTGAGAATCACCTCTTGCATGCTGAAGACAACTGCTTCACATCTGGGCAGCTGCAGACCGCACCACGCGGTGGCCGCCGAGCCGGGCCCGCCATCCTCGATGGAATATTTAAACAGCCTCCAACTCCCACCCTCCAAACTCATCTCTCGCGTGTGCACACCCTTCAGCACCGACCAGAACAAAGGGGGGTCCCCGACGCCCCGGTGTGCACGGAGCAGCCAGGGAGGGCCACAAAAGGCAGGTGTGTGCAGATGGAGGTGCAGAGACAGACAGACACACAGACGGATGCGCATGCACTGCCGCGCTCCCTTCGGGTCGGGGTCGCGCGGCGGACACGAGGGGGGACGAACGTGAGGGCTGGGGCAGGGGCGGGAGAGGGATCGAGGGGGTCACCTTGGCGTGCCCGGGCGGAGGGTACTCCTTCGCCGCTCCCCAAGCGCGCGGGCTACTCCTGTCGCATGTCGGCGCTGTGCCCGCAGCGGCGAGGGCGGCGGCCCCCGGCGGGTTGGGCAGGGAGGCGCGGGGAGCGCTCCGTAGCAGGTGAGCCGCGCGGCCGCAGGTGAGCACTGGGCTCGGCTCCGCGCCGCTCTCCCCCTAGCAGCGCCCGCCCGCTCGCTCCCCGCGCGCGCCTCCGCCCTGCGCGTGCCCGCCTGCCCGCCCGCGGGAGCCCCGGGAGGCCGCGCGCGCCCCCATAGGTCCGGGCTGCGCGGGGGCGCGGGGGCGCGGGGGCGCGGGCCGCCCGGGGCCGAAGGCGACAGGCGGCGGGCGGAGAGCGAGATAGCTGCGCTGTCTTGGCCGCTGCGCCCCGCACCCGCCCCACCCAGCTGGCAGCACACGCCTGGCACCCCGGCGGGCTAGGGAGAGCTTCTTGAGAGCCCCGCGGTAACCTATTTCGATCCTGTGGTTGCCCTGGGGAGCCCTAGTTTCCAGGGGCCTGGCTTCATGCCTTACCTCAAGCTGTGCTCTGAGGGATGCTGCATTCAGTACAGGCAGAAGGGATGCAGATCCTGGAAAGAGCAAAACGCTCACCCAGCAATTTTAAAATCGCAGTTGGCCACACTGCGGAGGGGCCCTCTTGCATAGATGTGTCCTGTCCTGCTCCGTGATTGCCACTCCTTGGAAACATTTGCTTAACTGGACAGATGATGCCGCGGTGTGTGGACCGTCACTATCACGGCCAAATTGCTCTTATTAAGTGCTCTTGCGGCTGTCTTTTCAAATGGAAGTCATTTATGAGTTCTTGCAGAAGCTTCCTGCAGATGCTGGCTGAAGCCCAATTCATTTAGATACTGAAGTGGCGCTGTTAATTTATTTTTTCACTCTTCTGAATCAATTGATTCTTAGATTAAGAAGCTGATAGTTGTGTGCTCTTACAAGTTCCCATCTTTTCTGGGGATGGATTCGAAGCACCTGACAGCGCTGAAATTCAAACCTGATGGGGCAGTCCCTCAGTTTGAAGACGGGAGGAGGAAAAGGCATAAGATCCTGAGCTATTAGAGGTGGTATGAGGCCAGGTGCACCATGCTCGGACCCTTCTACCTCCAGGTGATGTCATTTCTACCCCAGGACAGCAGGCTCTGAGTTGTAACACCCTTAGTTCTCTGCTTCTTCCACCCATCAGCTCCTGTCTCCCAAAGCTTGGCCAGGTACCCTTGCTTGTCAGCCTGTCAGGCCACCTCTCTGGCTGCAGCTCTCCTCACCTCTCACCTGCAGTTCTGGTACCCACCTGCCCGACTCTGTCTTCCATGCTGCACACTGCTGCTGGTGTGCATTACTTGGAACACCCCTTCCAGCATGTTTAAGACCTCCTTCTGCCTCCAGGACAGCTGAGCTTTTTCTGCCTTGGAAGATGCTGCTTTGGATTACACAGACTTTTGGAGTGTAGCATGTTCCCCTGGGGGAGGTCTGAATCCTATTTCTGGGACTTCTGTTATCCAAGGCAGTACTTTTCAAACTTGCTACATACAGACTACCAGGCTCACAAATCAATCATTTTGAGGTGGGATCCTGATTCTGCACTTGCAGCTTCCTGTCTCAGGGATGTTGATGCCACTTACCAGGGAGATCACACTCAAAGCAGCCAAATTCTATAGAATGTGAAAACCGCTTGTATGTGGTAAGGAAACAGAGGCACCAGCTGATCTGAGGATTCAACAAGACCTGGTTTCTGTGCTCATAGGCGTGTGTGGTCTACCAGTCTCACACACATATGTGCACATGCACACACACACCAATACACACAGAGGTCAACAATAAGGTCAAGCAACAAATGCATTAATGCAAGATGTACACCCTTCTCTATTTCTATTTTATGAATCAAGGCAATTTTATTTATTTATTTTTAATGTATTTAGTACAGGGTCTACAGGTCTCACTACACAGACAGGACTTGTAGTGACCCTCCTGTTCTGAGCTTCCCAAGCTCTGGAATTACAGGCCCACGTCACCATGACCAATCTCAACCGCCATATCAGAGTGCCCTGGGGGCAGGGCCGGCAAGGCATGTGGTGCCAGGGATTGAGCCCCAGTCCCTGTGCTCTGCCTAAGCAAATGCTGTAGTACAATGAGCTATCTGGCCAGCTCCAAAGCAATTTTAGACTATATCATATTCAGACAGTAATATCAGCACAGTAGCTTCAAGCTGCCTTCTGAATGTTTAGGAATCTCACATAAACAAATGTTTGGCCACATGGACATAGTAGAGTCAGTGACATTAGGATGTACCCTCACCTCACAGAATATTTAGGAGCAGAATTTGCTTGTCTCAGTTACTCTTCTCTCATTCTTGGGACAAATACCAGACATTCAGAATGAAAGAAGGAAAAGTTTATTTAGCTCACAGTTACTGGAGATTTCAGTCCACACTGGGCTGGCTCCAAGGTAGAGTGGCACATGGCAGAGGACAACCTTTCATGGTGATGGCAAAGAGCAAGAGCAAAGCGGAAGAGTAGCAACAATGGCTGCAGAGAGACCAGAGGAAATTGGTAATGATTACCAATTTCCATAGAGGTGATTAATTTCTGCAGTATTCTGAACTAGAGTGCTCATGCTTCCATGTACCCAGTCCAGGGTATATATCACACCTGAGAATAAAAACATGACCTTGCATTAAAGTTTAATTTGATTTATTCTTTGTCTCACTGAACATTTTACTGCTGGGTAACTTACCCACAGAAATATACACATTTCACAAGTGTACAGAGGGAACAGAGAAAGATATTGCGGTGGACGGCAGATGTGGTTTGTTTTGTTTTATTTTTTTCAGAGAAACCTGAGTCAAAGGAACTGAGGACATATACCTGGGGCTTAGATACCATCACATGCAGAGCCAAGGCCAGCTGAGAGCAGTATGGACACTCAGTAACTTCAAGCAGCCAGCATCAGCTGCATTCATAGATCACCTCTTTATTCCACCCCCCCCCCATATGCTACTGTACTGTACTCCTGATTCCATCTTTCTTGGCATATTCATCAAGCCTTTCATCAATGAATTCAAAGAAGCTTGAAATCAGAGCAGCTCAAGAAACAAAGGAATTTTGGTGCATTTTGGTGTCTAGCATGCAGAAAGAAAGGACAGGCTACAAAAAGCAGCACTCCCCCATGCCAGGACATCAGCTCCTCCCTGAATTATTTCTGTTGGCTTTGTTTCTGTCTTTGCTGGCTTCACACTTTCCTACCTCAAAGATGTCTCTTCTGGGGCTAGGGATATAGCTCAGCAGCATAAGCGCCTGCCTGGTAAGTACAAGGTTTGGAGTTCCATCCTCAGGTACCACAAAAAAGAAAAAAAAAAAAAAAAAAAAGAAAGGAAAAAAAAAAGAGGTCTCTTCTTTGCATTGCTGGAAAGAGGCCTTAGGCAGCCCAAGCTGTACTGTAGACCCTCTTCCTAGCTGGTGGAGTGAAATTTAATGGAGAACTCTTGCTTGGTCTGGACCACATGCCCACCCACTAACCACTCAGTGCGGCTAAGGGGCTAAAATGTATCAGTTGGCCCAGCCTGACGTACCCATAGAGGCCTTCAGTGGATGTCTGCTATGGTTGCATCCTAAACATCCCTGCAAGTCTTGTGTGATTAAAGGCTTACTTCCTAGTATGGTGCTACTAGAGGATCCTTTAGGAGATGAGGTTTGTGAGAGGCCCTTATGCCACTGGGGGTGCATGACTTTGGGGGACATTGCAGGACTCTGGCCCCTTCCTGGCTCTCCTTGTTAGCTGGCTCATGATGTGAGTGGCTTTCTCTGCCATGTGCATCTGCCATGTGCTGCGACACTGGGGACCCAAAGCAATGAGGCCAAGTGGTCAATGTCAGAAACCCTCAACATTGTGAGCTAGAATAAACTTTCCTTCCTCATACTTGCCTTCTCTTGGGTATTTTGGTATAGCAATGCAAAGCTGACTAGTGCAGCATTCCCTCTGAACTCCACCAGAGGAGAAGGAAAAGTAGGCAAGACCCAGAGTGCCCTATGCCTGCTGAGCTCTGGCAGTCAGACGATGGCTTTGTTCATGGTCACTAGGGCCATGCATACCCTGCCCACAGGCCATTTCTTGGTTTATTTACTGCCCATTACAGGACACTGTAGCAGATGCCCTCAGTGACTAATATTCATTACCGTCCCATTGTTCAAGCTTTTGCCACTTTTTGAAATACCTTCTGCAAGATGTTGTAAACCTCCCACTTTAGAATGGCATTTTCACAACCTATACTAACAATTTTTATGTTGTAAGAGATAGTCTGCAGCTGTCTTACTCAAGAACGGCACCTTGGCCAACCTGAACCCCAAGACCCTATTTATTTGTCCCCCCCCTCCCCTGTAACTGAATGTGTAAATCTTGAGCTGTCCCAGATGGCTAACAGCAAATATTTTGAGCCACATAAGTGTGGTGGTGCATATTGCGTGCTGGCTGAACGGGAATCTTACCAGTCAGCTTTTTTCTTGCTTGTGTTAATGATTACCAATTTCCATGGATGTGATTAATTGCTGCAGTATTCTGAACTAGAGTGCTCATGCTTCCGTGTACCTAGCCCAGGGCAAATAATCACACCTGAGAATAAAAACACGACCTTGCATTAAAGTTTAATTTGATTTATTCTTTGTCTTACTGAACATCTTACTGCTAGGTAACCTACCCACAGAAATATACACATTTCACAAGTGTACAGTACACTGAAGATATACAAAATGATTATATCCTGGTAGCCACTATGCTTCTTGACAAATAGCACATTATCAACAGCTTGGTAATTACTGTCTTCTTTCCCCTTCCTAGTTATCCTCTGAAAAGAAATCTCCATTCCAAATTCTACCGCCACAGATTAGGTCTGCTTGTTTTGAGGACTTGCATCAGTGGATTCAGACTGCAGACTTTGGTGTCTGGTTTCCTGCACTCCATTTTCTGAGATATATTTGCTGCACAGAGCACTGGTCTATTCTTTTTCATTCCCGTGTAATATTCTACAAAGGTGGAGATTGTCTTTGTTTAGACTGCTGTAACAAAATTCTTTAGTGTAGGTAATTGTTCAACTTCAGGAATCCTTTGCTTCTAGTTCTGTGAGAACGTTCCAGATCGAGGCGTCAGCAGATTTGGTGTCTGGTGAGGACCCACCCCTTTGCAGATGGTGCCTCACTGCTGCATCATGTGGCGGAAGAGATGAGCAAGCTCCCCTGGCCTCTTCGCTGAGGGCACTGATTCTAGTCATGCAGCTGGAGTCCTCATAACCTAACCACCTTCCACAGGCCTCCTTTCTGAGTACTCACACATAGGCCATTAAGCTTCATCAGATGGACTTGAAGGAAACTCTCACGTTCAGACCATATCAACTAGGACACAATTTTTCCATCCATTTCATGATGGTCAAAAATGGATTGTCCTCTGCTTGGCCTCTTGGGATAGAGCCAGGATGAGCCTGCACATGCCCCCATGTGACACCGTATTCCTTCTAATCGGCACATTGCAAAAGCTGAAGACTGCTGGAGCGGAAGTACAGCTACTCCAACAAAACCTCCCTGCTATTTAAGGGGCAGGAAGACCCTCTGAAAAATCATAATATATTCTTTTCCCTTTTAAAGTTCCCTTTGGGGGGCTGGGGACATAGCTCCGTGGCACAAGTGCCTGCCTGGCAAGTGCAAGGTTGTGAATTCGAACCCCAGTCCTGAAAAAAGAAATTTTAAAAATAGGATAAAATTCCCTTTGGGAAAAACTTAGTTCTCTTTCCCATCTTGCAAGACGGCAGGGAAAAAAAAACTCAGAAGCCAGACACTAAAGAGAAGAAACCTGAAGCCAAGAAGGCTGCTACCAGTGGTACTGGTAAAAAGGGTAAGTGAAGGCAAAAAAGTCTAAGAAGGGGCAGCCCCACTGCAGCCGAAATCCCGCCCTGGTTAGAGGAATTGGTAGATACTCCCTATCTGCTACGTATTCCAGAAAGGCTTAGTACAAGAGAAAGTACACAGCTGCTAAATCAAAGGTTGAGAAGAAAATGAGGGAGAAAGTTCTTACTATGATCACAAAACCAGTTGGTGGGGACAAGAAGGGAAGTGCCTGGGTGGTTAAGCTTTGAAAAATGGCAGCTACTACCCTACTGAAGATGTGCCCTGAAAGCTCTTGAGCCATAATAAGAACCCCTTCAGTCAGCCTGTGAGGAAATTTTGACCTAGCATCACTCCCGGCACCATCTTGATCATCCTCACCAGGCGTCACAGAGGCACGAGAGTGGTCTTTCTGAAGCCGTTGGCCAGTGGCTTGCTACTTGTCACTGAGCCTCTTAGCCTTAGTCATGTTTCTCTACAAAAAAACACACCAGAAATTTGTTTTGCTGTCTCTACAACAATTGATATCAGCAAAATGAAAATCCCCAAACACCTCACTGATGCTTACTTCAAGAAGAAGAAGAAGCTATAGAAACCCAGACACCAGGACAGTGAGATCTTCAACACCAAGAAAGAGACGCCAGATTTCAGAGCAGCGCAAGGTGGATCAGAAAGTGGTGGACTCACAGATTTTAGCAAAAATCGAAGTTGTTCCTCAGCTACCTGAGATTGGTTTTTGCTTTGGCAAATGAAATTTATCCTCATAAGTTAGTGTTCTAAATTTCTTACTAAGAATGTAAATTAACTGATACATTTAAAAAAATAAAAATAAAATTCCCTTTGGACTTTCCATTCTAGGAGAGGAAAAATGTATGTCACAGGAGCATCAAAGATGGACAGATGGGAGGCAAGCGTCACGTGGAGCTGATGCTCCGCTTGTGATTCTCTGTGAGAGAGGAGAGCTTTGTTTTCAGCAATAATTTCTGTGCTTTTGTATTTTAAAATTACATTTCTTAAAAAAACATTTTTCTGGATATAAAATATTATATGTAACAGAAATTTTGGAGTCTATAATAGAACTTTCAAAAATAGAATGAATGTATGTTCACAGAGAGAGCGCACGTATATAGCATGTGGTGTGGAGGATCGAACCCTGTTCCCTGTGCTTTGTGTAAGCTTGCCCACACAGGTGCTTTAAACTGCTGAGCTATCTGTCCAACCCGTCAATATACATTTTCCATGAATTTATTTGGGATACTTTGAGGTATTTTGAGGTATAGCATTCGAGATGTTTTACCCATGATTGCACAGAGCAATAACTTTTCTTTTGCTTGGATTTTCTGTGGCTGCCTTTGTCTGGTCTCAGTGCTTCATGATGTAGGCAGTGAGCAGAGATCGTTCTGTTCACCCTCCATGGACATTTAGGTGGACGTTCAGCACCCCCTACCTGTCCTCCCTGCACCTCCAGCAGCCTTTCCTCCACCTGCTCCAGTGGCCCCTTGGTCCTTGTGGTGGCTGAACAGTGACCTCCAAAGACATCCGAGTCCTAAATTAAAAATCCTGTGACTTTTATCTTATGTGAAAAAAATGGCCTTCTCAGAGATGATTAAGACTCTCCAGATGGAAGATTATTCTGGACTACCCAGGTGAGCCCTGAGCATGATTACACAAGTCTGTATATGAAGGAGGTAGAAGGTAGAAAATAGGAGTCAGTGGCAAGAGATGTGAGAACATGCCAGGAGGAGGGATGGAGAGATCTGAGGATACTGCACTGCTAGAGGGGAGGACATAAAAGGCAGACCCACAGCCACGAGGGGGGGTGGGGCAGGCAGCCCTCAGAAGCTGGAAAGAGCAGGGCAGCAGATCATGCCTCGGAGGATCTCGAAGGAATGCAGGCTTGAGGCCACAAAGGCCTCCAAACTCCAGAATAAATTTGTGGGTTAAAAACTGATATGTGACTGCTTACTAAAGTCCAACTTCTATTATGGTTCACTCAGTGATGTCCATTCTGAGTTTTGACAGATACATAACGACGCACTGTAGGTTTGACAAAAATGAGTAAAACTGCTCTGTAACCTTGATATCGAGTGGGCAAGTTTTCAACTCATGTGACTAGATAAGAAAGAGCACGCTTGCTCCATAATGTGTGGTGCAGAAAACATTGCATTAGGATTAACTTGTTACTGCAGCAGTGGAAGACAAAATACTGTCTTCTGTCATGAGCCCAGGTCTGGGCTGCCATCAACTGCAGGATCTGATATTTATGAAGACTCACTACGTCCCAGGCACTGGTTTCAGTTTAGAAGCACTTTCTAACTTAATCCTTCCAACAGTCTTACGAGGTAGAAGACCTCTTGGGTCTTGTTCACAGGTGAAGGAGGTGACAGAGTGAAGTGATGTGCCTGCTCTCAAAGCCAGCCAGTCAGGTTCCAGGATCTGTTTTCTGAGCTACCTTGACAACTGTCACTTAGTGTTAACCTTTAAAAGAAATTTGTAGGGGCCAGAAAGAGAACTCAGTGGTATAAGCACCTGCCTGGCAAGTGCAAAGCTCTGAGTTGGATCCCTGGAGCCTCACCACTCCCCCCAACACACACAACAAATTGTGTAGAAACATGCACCAACCTGATAGCACTCCTTCTTAGGCAAGAGGTACATGACCCTGCTTGGTACTGCCATCAGAAAGATGGGAGATTATACTGATGTAAGAATAAAAAAACTGATCTCCCAACCTGAAAGACACTTGGACGAGTTCATGTTCTCTAAAACCGAAGAATGAGTTTTAGGAACGAGATGGGGGTTTAGAATAGAATATTTATTGGGAAAGAAAGCTCCTGTCCAAGAGGAGAACAGAAGGGGAACCCGAGTGGGTTGCCCTGGGAAATTGTCTTTTTTGGGGGTCTTATAGGGCAAAACCATGTGATAAGGCAGACCTAAGGTGAAAACCAGGGAAACTTGTTTAGGTAGTCATGAGGTGGGACAAAGTTATGGTCGACCAATGAGATTACAAGCACCATTGTTCAGGTAAAATTGATTAAAT
>PVKN010036254.1:0-11474 GCA_004027915.1 Capromys pilorides | reverse complement strand
ACACTTCAGTTCTTTAAACACAATCATTTATGATTTATTACCAACATTCGGTACATGTTCTTTAATTGTGTTCTTTTCCTTCACAATTAATTTAACCCACAATTGACCTGTCTAAGTCCAATGAAAATCTAATTAAGGTGAAAGGTTGTTTGTCTTCAGGCTGCTGAGTGATTTTCATCTTTGTTTCAGTTATATTAAGTTTATATGATCTATACATTTCATCTTGTGCATCAAATTTTCATTGTTTCAACAAAATAAAGTCTATAGGCAAATGATTGCATAAATACTGCTGGACAAAGATGGAACCACAGGCTTTCAGGTGACACCACTGTGTGAGAGCTTGCACTGATCATTCCTTCCAAGTTGAATGGAAATGAGATTTTAGCATGTGCAAAGAGGCTTGGACTGATAATATATAACGTGTGACTGTTCTGACAGTAGGAAGGCAAATTTGTGAAAGATGAAGCACCTCTATGTTTTGTAAGAAGCTGGGGGAGGCTGCATGATGGCTGCTATATCAGTGCCATTTACAACCACATAATAAAAATGCTGAGAAGAATGTGTAGGCTGTCTTCAAATTATGACCGAATGTGAACACAACTTGCATGACAAAGGTTTAATAATTTAATATGAAGGACCCATTCACCCCTCTCACTCATGACTCTCTGGGCTTTTCTCTCCATCCCCACATATCCCCAGGATCTTACTTAAATTCTGGGGACTTTGAGAAGAAGATCCTTGGCAGCTGGAGTCACAAAAAGAATGAATTGGGAGCACTTTGTTTCTTAGGCTGGTCCAGGTGCTTCTTGCTGAGCTTTCATAAGCCAGTGATTTTATCTCTGCATATTGGGTATTCATCATGGCCTATGAATGACACTGCAATACACATAGTCAATTTGGAATGGCACTTGAATAATCCTATTAGCTACAAAAAGCTTAGAAAAGATGGCATGGATTCCTGCTGACTGCAGGGACAAATGATGTGTGGCCTGGAGCAGGGTGACAGGACACACAGGAGAGGCTGAGAACTTCAGGGGTGTACTGCAAGGATTAAGTGAAAATCTGTAAGTGTGTCTAATGGGCTTTGTTTTCCCTTTTGCTTTAGTACAGTTATTATTTCTCCTTTTGTGATTAAGAAGTAATTTGTGGGGCCAATCAAATAGCTCAGAAGATTAAAGTGCTTGCTTAGGCAGACACAGTGGCCAGGATTCGATCCCTGGGCCTGTGTGCTGGCCCTGCTGCCAGGGTACACTGAGATAGTAATTGAGACTGGGTATGGTGATGAACATCTGTAATCCCAGCACTTAGGAGGCTGAAAATAGGATCACTATGGGTCTGATCTATGTAGTGAGACCCTGCACACCCTATACACCCTACACTAAATACAAAAAAAAAAAAAAAAAGAATTTGTGGGGAGAGACTTTGACACCAGATAACCATATTATTTCTCATTAAGCACTTAGCATCCAATGGTGATTTTTGGCCTCAACTTGTGTTATCATGGTTGTAAAATGGCATTTTACTAATTTTATCATTCTTTCTGTCGTCATTACTATTCTAACGAAAGCAAGAATTATCTCTTCTTTCATTTTCCTTTAATTCTCTGTACAGACTCAAGGACTCCTATTTTACTTATAGGTGATGATCCGTTACTATTTTTGTTTATTTTTGATGCTTAACTCACTCCAGGTCTAGCTAGTAGGGACTCCTTCGGGATGGATCCCGTGTCTTTGTGTGCATGTGTGTATGTGTAGAAGTGTGGTACTGGAGATCGAATTCAGACCTTCACACTGAACTATGTCCCTAGTCCTTAAAAATTCTGAGGCAAGGCCTCACCAGCTGGTTAAATTTATGAAGCTGGGCTAAATTTGTGATAGTTCTGCTTCAGCCCTCAGTGTAGTGTGTCTCATGCTCTCTTATGTCTCCATTATTCTTGGACACATCCGCAGTTTATGTAACAAGATATTTCATATGCCAGCTTTTTCTCCCAGTATCCTAGTCCCCTCTAGTAGAGACAATGACCCTTCCACACCACATATACCTATTGGCAAAACAAACAAAAACAAAAACAAAGGAACAGAAAACTTTTAAGTGGTCAGGTTTGTGTTCTCTAGAGGCTGTCCCTGAAGCCAAGAATTCAAGTGCAAGCTATTGACATAGAAGAACAGTGGTGTTGCTAGGTCTTTAGGTGGTGGGAAGTTTGAGTGCTTTCACTCAAACTTTGGCTACCCAAAGGTCACTTTGGAAAACAGTGTGAAACATATACCTCAGAACTGTCCTGGTCAGGGGTTAGAGACCTGTAGTATTTGTAGCCCATATCTTCCAGAAATTAATCCAGGGTTATTCTAAGTGTGTAGGGAGAAGTGCATTTATTTTTAGGTTCTTCTGGCCTGAAAAATAGCTGGAAGCAGCTGGCCCAGGCCTGGTGAGGGGTTCAGTAGGTATAGGCATTGATGATAAAGTCACAGGTGCTAGCCCAGGTAGGAAAGACTGTGAATCTGACTAACAAAGAAAGGGAGATGCAACCTCTGAAGGAAGGTGCTCTGGGAGGCTTGGAGGTTTCTGGAGTGGGGGGGGTCAACATTTTCAATAAGAGGCTCTTGGAACTTTCCTCAGAAAAATTATTTTGATTCAGATCTTACTACTCAATTGTTTTCTTCTCACACAACTTCCGATGAGCTTGACCTCATGCAATCCTGGTTACGTCACTCTGAAATTATCTGTACTCCTGGGCAAGGGACCCCAAGAGGACTGATGATGAGAGTGAAGGGTATATAGGGGGCAGTCTACTAATAAGAGAACAGGAGTTGTCTTTGATTCTATGCCTTTCTTCCCACTGCACATGCAGCACTTCAGCAAGCCCAAGGTTTATATCCAAACCTGGCTGCCCTTAACACCTACTTTGAACTCCTAGCTCTTCCTGTCATGGCACCTCTCACAGGGGATGGTGGTAACTGCCTCCTACTTGGTCTATCTCTACCTTTGCTCTCTGTTCTACCCATAGCAGGCTACAAGTGAAGTCATGTTAATGGCCTACTCACAGTGCACCCCCTTTTCTTTTTCACTGAGGAGATTCAGAGCCCTTCCTGTGGCCAGAAAACCCAAGCAACTTGGCATCTGGCCTCTAGCTGCTTCTCTGATCCCCTCTCCCAAAACTGTTTCCCTCTGCTATCTTGCTTGCTGACCGTGGGTCACAGTGGTTGCTTACTTTCTGTTCTGGGCTTTGTGCTGTGTTTCTCTCCTTTTGCAATAGTTTCTCACTGGACTTCTATGGCTCCCCACCTTCCACACTCCTCTTAGGTCTTGGCTCCAATATCTCGCCATCCATCTACCACTCTATCCTTTTGCTCTGCTTTGTTTTGTTTTCAAGCCCCATGGAAATAAACAAAGACCAACCAAGTGAGAAGAGAAGACTACTTATTCAGAGCTTGCGATGCCAAAACAGTCACCGCCACTTGAATTTGTCAAAGACTCAAAGGCAGGCAGAAGAGTAGTGGGAAGAGGAAAGGCTTCAGATGTACCCTGACTGGAGGTTGTTGGTGTGGGAAAGAGGGATGGGGAGGGAGCTCACTAGAAGTGAAGCGTCCCATGTGATCAGTGTGGAGGGTGCATGTTTGATTTTCTCTGCTTGATCATAGTTGGATATGGGAACAAAAATTAAGGAAGCTGTTAGTTAATCAATGTCTGATTATTTAGGGTTGATTGTCGCAGTGACTTCCTTTGACTTCCCGCACTGCTTGGCACAGATAACAGTCTGGCTTCCTGGATGTTAGTAGGATAGCTTCTGGGGCTGGTTCTATTTTTATGCAGAGTCTGCTCATCTATTTGTATATTTAGTCTTTTGACTATTACTAGGTGCAGATCTATTTAATTTTTAGTTGGTTATTTCCTGTTTGATGAGAGAAAGGAAGCCTGGGAAAGGCAGGGATCTGGCATTGCTCGTTCAGCATCCATTCTTCAAACTGTATGAGGCAGGGGAGGTGCCCAGTGCACACATCTGGTAGCCTAATCCTTCAGCTAAGCCTCTGGATACTTTTAATATTATAAGAAAAGTTTCCCCTTTATTTATTTTTCTTGCTTTTCTGGGATGTTTGTCTTGTTGGCATTTTGGACTAGGCCAGTCACTATGTACAAAACTTGGAAGACCATGAGTTTTGGATTCAGGAGGAAAACTTAAATGACAGTGGGGAAGGCTTATTGGATGTTACCTCTAGAACTAGGCAGGCAGAAGAATGAGCCAATCTGACGGGGTGAGATGACAGCAAATAGGCTCTTTCACCTTGTTGAAAGATGGCAACCTCTGTTTAGAACCTACCAATTTTATCATGCCAGATTGCAGCCTCCTACCTAAGAACATATGGATTTTCAAGAGGCCTGCACCCTGGAGTTTTGTGTAAGTGTTCCCAGTATTGAAATGTTTGTCATCAGTATGGGAGGTAGGGACAGGAGGAAATAAAAATACTTCTGTGGTCTGTATGCACTTGGTTGGTCAGGCTGGGCCTGGTGAGAGTGTCCTCAATCTTTTCCTGATGTCCCTTTGGGTCTCCCTTCTCCCTGCTTTCCTTGACATTCCCCAAAATCAAGACTGGATGTCTCCAGAGAGGAACTCCGGTGCAAGCCCCAGGGTGGCTCTGGCCATTAGGCACCATGAACTGGTCTCAGCATATCAGCTACCTTCTGAATGATTTTCCTCATTAGGAGTCATCTGTAGATTTGAGGTGGGTGATTGCATAAGGCCGTTTCGGCATTGAGCTGATTGTAAGTGCAGCAGCAGGAGCCAAGTCCCTGATTAGAACTGAGATTCCGAAGCCAGATGAATTAATAATGAAGTGATGGGCAGCAGGAGAGACTCTGACAGTGATCTTGTTTATGTTAAGAGAAGTTTTAGGTTCTTTCATTTAAAACAAAACAAAAAAAAAGAGACTATTTCCCTAAACTTTAAATCTTGTGTTGGTGTCTGGAGTAATTAAGCTCATTTTCTCAGAGTATTTCCCTTTAGGAAAATACATTTCTGAGGCACCATTCATTATAATTTGTATGGGATCAGAAGGTGAGACTTCTGGGCCATGCAGGTTATAAAATGCGAAAGGAAAGAGTGTGGAAGAGTTACTGAATGTTATCTTCAGAGCTGTCACTTAAAAGCCCCACAAAGTTATATTGAAATAGATTTTTCCTTCCAATTCCAGGAAAACATCAAATTGCAAACCACTTAGGTTGGTGTTATTTAAGAAGCTATTATCCTTGACTAAATCTGAGCACAAGGGTTGAAGCTCTAGCTCAGTAGTAGAGTACTTGCCTAGTATGCACCAGTCCCAAGGTTTCATCCCAAGCATTGGAGAAAAAAAAAATTTAAGGCATAAGGGAAAATATACGTAGCTATTTTTCAGATATGAGAGATAAACTATACTTACAGTTTAGCTATAAGTTGTAGTTGTAAGGTTAGCTATTTTGCCAAATTTTGTGATGGTAGCAAAGCCCATATTTATTTGAAATTGCTTACACTTTTATACCTCAAGCCCTGATTGAGCTAATTAGAACCCACACAGAATTATGTAAGTAATAGCAAGAACTATGGAAATATAAATATGCAATGCAATTAGCTCCTGCTCTTTCTGTGTGTGATGCGATTTTGAAGCTCATGGGCTTGCAAAAGACTTGGAACAATAGGATCTATTGATACTCAAGCTGCTAGGGGAGTCCATAATTATGATATAATATCTTGCCAGCCTCTTGCATGCATGAAGGTAGAATGGAATATGAGTAAATAAAAGCCAGCAATTTTCTCCATCCATAATTCTTTATACCAATAGCATACTTTCTGTATTCTTTCTCCTGCTTTTCTCTTAAAGATAGAAATTTACTTGCTTAAACAATTTTATGTACAATTGAAGGACTTCATCTCCATGGGAATAAATTTGGTTTGCAATTAGTTAAATGAAAGGCTTTCTTAGTGTTATTATAAATGGAAAAAAGCTATTCTACAATGTCTTCTGCCTATCATATACAGTTTTCTTTGAGTGTTCTTGCTAGTGTTGCATAAATTCATGCCAGAAGATTGTTGAATTTTGTCATTTATTAGTAATTTGTTAGGACTATACCCAGCTCATCTGAATTCATGAGCCTGTGACCTTTGTAGTCTCACCAGCATTCTATAGTATAAAAATAAACAATGAAGTTCTCACTAATAATTTTAATATTTAATTTTCTTAAAATAAAATAAAATTGCAAAATACACTACAAAGTAAGAAGACTGTGGAACACAGGAAAAAGTCTTACGTTGTAGTATTTTACTATTACTAATTTTCTCACTGCTTAAGTTTGTGTTTTACACTGGGCCTATAAATTTAGGTAGCTGATTCTGTCCTCAGGTACAGATAAATAGAATCGAGAGATTCACTCATTCATTCAGAACCGTTTACTAAATGCCTGCTCTGTGTGCACCCAAGGCCAACTGTAAGAGATGCAAAAACTGAAGGAGCTGGGTGGGGAGCGGACTTAACTCCTTGCTGTGAGACACACCTCTAGTCAGCTTTGCAGATGCTGTATCTTTGGGACCTCAGGCCTACAACAGGGAGCAGGAATGATGCCTAATACTTTTTTCTCAGAGAAGTCAGGCAACAAGGATACTTATTATTCACTAGAATTTGGAAAAAACAAAGCACTTTATCACTTAAAAAGCTTAAGAATATCCTTTCCTAGTGGTGAGAATACTTGAACTCTATTAGGTAAGGAATTTTCAAATATATAATACATGATTATTAACTGCAGCCACCGTATTGTACACTAGATCTGTTAGACACTTTAGAAACATCTTGTTTGTTAGGATGAAGACAAATGGTTAGAAGCAGCACTGCAGAGATTGGAGGCTCTTTCCTTACCTCAACCCCGTAGGTTACGAGGGATGCGTAGCGGTTAATTTATCCATCTTAGATATAGTGACTGTATTCTGCTAGTAAGTGTCAAAACTAGGACTGAAAGCTACATCATCTGACCTCAAATTTTATTCCATTCCACCAATCTTTTCTTTCCACCTCAACAATTTTTTTCCACAATAAATCCCTACTTTGGCAACTATTCCTTTTGTTCTTTAAATGGATATTAAGAGATTAGGAAGTGATACCATATTGTGCAGATCATTTTATTTTTTGTTTCACAGCAAAACTTGGTACTTGTAAAGGGCAAGTTCTACTCATTCCTTTAAGAAACCAAAACAAGAGCAAAACATCTCCTTCACCAGTACCACCCTGTGATATGTAGTAAGTACAAGCTTTGTGCCTAGACTATGGTAGAGAGTGAGTTTGCCATTGCAGAGCTATATAACTTCGCAATTGTCATAAGCATCTTTTAATCTTAACTTCATCATCTATAAAATTAAAACAGTAATCAGCTTCACAGTGATACTGGAGGAGGGCTGAATGACACGAGGTTGTAGAATACTAACATATGGAATGCTCAGTGAGTGTTGGTTATTTCTTGGCTAAGTCACTTTCTTGGTCCTGAGACACAGC
This sequence comes from Capromys pilorides, assembly GCA_004027915.1. Taxonomy (NCBI): domain Eukaryota; kingdom Metazoa; phylum Chordata; class Mammalia; order Rodentia; family Capromyidae; genus Capromys; species Capromys pilorides. The sequence goes on along the minus strand of PVKN010036254.1, from coordinate 3,966 downwards.
CCCTGACTCCCACAACTTACGTGAGGAAAAGTTTATCTTGGCTCAAAGTTTGTACAGGTTTCAATCCATAGATGGCTCACTCCAAGGCAGGGTGGAACGACATTGGAGAAAGCATGGCATAGCATAGCAGAAAGATGTAGAGAGAGACACCAAGGGAAGATGAAAGGAGCTAGACCCTCAGGGTCCTGTCTACAATGACCCAGATCCTCTGAGTAGGCTTCACCTCTGAAATCACATTTAGCTATAAATACATCAGTGGATAATGTACTCATCAGAATCATGCCTTCATCAAAGCCCCATGTATGAGTACACACGGCTTTTAGGGGGCATTCAGATATAAAGCAACACTTCTTTTGAAATGCAAAATGTTTATTTATTTGTCTGTTAACTGATACAGCATCATTCTGTGCAGTTTGGCCTTGTAGTGAGGCTCCTGTTTCAGCTTCCCCCATACTGATATTATAGGTGTGCACCACCATGCCTGGTTTAGGGGCCACCATGGATGCCTGGAGTTCCAGGGTCAGCATGGCTTTTGGTACTGGGGATCGAACTTGGTACCTTGCACTTGCAAGGCAGGTGCTTATGCAGCCAAGCTATCTCTGCAGCCCAAAATACATTTTTTAAACATCTTTTGCCAACTTCTTAAATTTTGTATCATGTGAAATTGCTCCCTTTATACCAAAGGCTATTTTATACATGTTTAATACTTGAGAACTTTATGTTGCCTTTAATATACTAATAACAGAGACAAAGATGATTCTTTAATTTCAATGTTTTCTTTCTGTGTTCACTTTCTATGCCAACAGTGCAATTTCAGACGCTAAAATTTGGGGGGTGGCATCAGCGTCAATGACTTGAATGATTTTAAGCTATTGAGGCACATTGGAGTTGATCTTAACAGCCTGCATATAGAGGGCTTTACTCAGGGATAGGTGTTCTGAGCATTTTCCACATACTAATTTGGTGAAATTTCATAAAGAATCTCTGAGGGAAATCTGTGATTGTCTATATTTTTACAGATAAGAAAACTGGAATGCAGTAAGGTAATTTATTCAAGGTCAACTTGATTGGCCCGACATTTTCATCCTAAATATTATGCTATATTGCCTTAATTATGATGCATGCTATATCTCCAACTTTGTGGATAATAGCTCACACCAAATAACTGGCATCCCCAAGATCAGCTAATTGATTAAATGCAGGGTCGGGACTCAACTTTAGAATCCTTATTCCCAGTCCAAAGCACTTTTTATTTTCCTCTCCCCTCAGAATTACTGGCAGGACAGGCTCAAGAAAGACTCAAGCTGAGAACCATCTGAGCTATATAATAATATTTCTATTCTTGTGTCTTTCATTAAAGATGCATGATTTTTGTAATTCTTTCCTTTAACAGTAATTGCTATGTTTTATCTTTCAGGAACCTGGGCAGGAGGAGATAAGCCAATGCATCTCTTTGTTGAACCTGCAGTTAAAAATAATTACAAGGAACATAAGGATATTTGAGAAACTATCAGGTGGTGGGACATTTTTGAATCATTTTTTTTTTTAACACTATTCAGTTTCTATACTGAGGAAATATCTATGGGTAGAATAGAAAACAGTGAGAAAAGTCAAATATCTCCTACTTCCTATTATGGAGAATACGAAGTTATTATTGTATGAAGGTAGGTAGAGATGAAATTTGGGTCAAAAGGTTAACCAAAATTATGCACTGACTGTACTTTTCCAAAAAGAGCTTGGTATCTATAATGAGATTAGCAGACCAGTTTGGTTTCAAAGATGAAGAAAAAGGCTAGCTTACCAGTCACTGTTACTGAGGTTGAGAAAAGCCTTCTCTCTAGCATCCTGGACACTGGGACATGAGGGAAACATTGTAATTAACCAAAAATGAGGGAATACAGCAATGGAGCTTAGAGGAGGCAAGGTTTATTTAAATGAAATGCAGAATGTGGTCCCTTTCAAAGAGCATGATATAGAGAATGTTAACCAGTAGCGGAAGAGACCCTGCTTTAGGATTCTCCAGAGAAATAGAAACAATAGAACAGAATCTATCTATCTATCTATCTATCTATCTATCTATCTATCTATCTATCATCTATCTATCTATCTATCTATCATTATCATCTATATCTATGTATCAATCTGCAGACACAGCAGAATCATGTTTAAGTGAATATACAGCTGGCCTATTACTACACAGTTTGCCATAAAATTCATACAATTCTGTATTGTTTTTAACCACAATTTCCTGCAGCTTTTTAACTTAAGACACAGAGAAGAATCAGGATTCTATAAAATGAAATATATGACATCAAGAATTCAAATGCATAATTTACCTATAATCAGTAGTCAGTGAGGGGAAATGTGACTATTTTAGAGAAGACAGAATACAGAATAAAGCTTATGGATGGTGATCGTAATCATATATCAGCCTCAGGTCTCGAACTTTTGCATTATTATTTTATTACACAATACAGAGTTGAGTCTTGTAGGTATATTTAAAATGTAACTTTTTTTGCATGTGTGTGGCTTATGTTAGTGAAAAAAATAGGTTTTCATTAAACTCATTTGGAAGCTGGAAAAAGGAGCAGTAGGAAATATTTGTTTCAACCATAGATTTCAGTCAGTGGTCATATTGGTTTATGTTTGACTTATAAGAGTCAGAGAAAAAAGCATTAAGGGCTTAGAATAAGCTGTAGAGAAACTGCATATTGGTACAGGACATCTCATGGCTGCATCTAGATGCAAAGAGGTGAGCCTGGCCACACATTAGTTGAGTGACATTTGTAGGTGTGGGTTGTAGCTATGTTTCCTCTGCAATTATGTATCCACAGGTCTGGTCTTTTCCAGAAACGATAATGAAAGACTATAAACCTCCTGATTAATGATGCCTCCTGTATTTACCATGATTATTGGCTAATGTTAAAATACTGTTGTACACATGTGCTTGGTATTGTTTTGAGTGGTGGGCTCTCTTCACATGTACGCGTACATGTATAGGCATGTACACATGCAGCACTGTTTGGCTACTGTGACACGTAACAAAGTACCACAAAGCTGACTAAAACTGTGAATGCTTATTGTCTCTCAGTTTTGGAGGCTGGAAGTCTGAAACCATGGTGTCAGCAGGGCTACTCTGTCTGAGGGTGGTGCAAGAAGGATCTGTTGTAGGCCTTTCTCCTTCACTTGTAAGTGGTCATCTCTTCTCTGTATTTCCATGTTATTATCCCTCTGTACCTATCTGTGTCCAAATATCATCTTCTTACAAGGAGAGAAGTTACATCAGAGAAGGACCTGTGATAATTATTCGTTTTAACTCTATTACCTCTGTAGAGACCCTGAACCCAGGATTATATTCAGAGGTACTGGAATTAGGAAATCAGCACATAATATTTTGGAATACAACTCACTCTATGACTGTATGAGCCTCATTGTATGGATGTAGGAGATCTCATAGGTACTTATGATAAATGTTTAAACTTAAGAAGCTTGTTACAGTAAGGCACTGTATTCGTTCCCTTCAGAATCATCCTTCTTACTTCAGGTACCCTTATCATTCTTGCCACTTTGTGAAACAGTTATGCAGGTCCTCTTTTGTGCCTTTTGTTGTGGTATCATGGCTGTCTCAGTGTCCCAATCTGTTCAAAATGTGTACCTGTCATGGTTGTTTTGACTGAGGGGAAGAACTAGATGTCAGCTAGCACCAGGTCTGGTGACTAAGGTGGATGTGGGCACACTGTAATGGTATTACAAGCTGCTGTGAAATTATCACTGAATTCACCATATTCTTTATCACAACTCATAAAGACAATCATAAAAAAGGGCTTCCAAAATTGCTTTAGAAAGCGGCAATATCAAAAATCAAATGGTGAGTTCAATAGGATAAGTGTGTTTAAAGCAAGGAAAGGTATTTTGAGGGCAATTAATGGCAATATGTCTTTCACTGTAATAAGTTTTTGAAGATTT
>PVKN010036253.1:0-11478 GCA_004027915.1 Capromys pilorides | reverse complement strand
GGAGGTGCTCTGCTGTGGAGTTATGGCCTCAGCCTTTTTTTATTTTTCAGGCAGGGCTCCTGATAGTTGGTGCAGGGTGGCTGCAAACTTGTGCTCCCCTGCCTTGGCTTTCTGAGCTGCTGAGGTGACAGACACCATCTCTCAGTCCTGGCACCGTGGCGCCTTGAGCTCCACCTGGACCTTGTGTCCTCCCATGCTTTCTGTTCATCCTTGCTTTCTAATTGCCTGCCACGCTGACTGGAGGCCACCAGCAAAGACTCGAGAGCCGATCGCACACAGCTTATTGCTTTATCTTTTAAAGTTTTACTCAAGTTTATTGATGCAATTTAGGTATACAAAATGATTACATTCATTATGCAGAGTTTGCATTTGTACATGATATATCTCCATTCCTTTTTTTCATCCCCACCTTAAAGATCCCCTCGTCACAAAACAGTTTTCGTTTTATCCTTCTTTTCCTTTTTCTTTCCCTTCTGTCCTTTCCCATTCTCCCCTCCCTAGCTCTCTTTGTCTTTTGAACTGTTTCTTGCTATTTCACAATATCTATTGTATATTTTGTTTTTTATTTACAATGTCAGTTTCTCACAACAGAAAGATAATGTTACACATTTGCGTGTTATTTATTTCCCTCCTGATTATGGTCTTACGGTCCATCCATTTAGCCATTTGTGTGTGTGTGTGTATGTGTGTGTTTTAGGGAAAGGTCTACAGGGTGTTCAGGATCTCACTACTAGATCAGACTTATAGTGGTCCACCTGTTTACAGCCTCCCAAGAGCTGGGATTACAGGCATGCACCACCACACCCAGTCTCAATTGCTGTCTCAGCATGCCCCAGGGGCAGGGCTAGCACACCAGGCCTGGGGATTGAACCCCAGCCCCTGTGCTTGCTTGTAGGCACTTTAATCCACTGAGTTATTTGGCAGGCCCCATTTAGCCGTAAATGTCTTAATTGTGTCTTGTTTTGTAGGTAAGTAACACTCCACTGCATAGAAAAAAAAAAAAGCATCTTTTTCATTCATTTATCGGTTAATGGGCATTTGGGTTGTTTCCAAGATTTAGCTACTAAAAACCGCCACTATAAACATCAGTGTGTGTCTTAGTTACTCTTCTCTCATTGCTGAGACAAATACCTGACACTCAAAATGAGGGAAGGAAAGATTTATTTAGTTCCCAGTTACTGGAGGTTTTAGTCCATACTTAGCTGGCTCCAAGGCAGAGTGGCACATGGCAGATGGCAGCTGTTTGTAGTGGCAGCTAAGAGCAGAAGATCAGGGAGAGCAGGGAGAGAGCTAGCAGCAGTTTGAGCAGCTAACTACTCTTCCTCCCTTACATTGAATGCAAATCACCTGCCCCAGGGCAGGTGCAGCACCCATTCTCACAATAATGGATTATAAATTCCAGAAGCCAGCCCATGACTGTGTGAGGCATTGGGGGGACACCTATACACAAACCATAAGTGTGTGTGTGTGTGTGTGTATATATATGTATGTATATATATATATATATATATATATATATATATATATATATATGATATGAAGCTTTTTATTCTTCCGGGAAGATAGTTAGAAGGAGACTAGCTAGGGCAAATGAGACCTCTAATCTTAATTTTTTGAGAATCTCCACACTGATTTCCACAGTGGTTGCACCAGTCTACATTCCCATCAACAGTGGAAAAGCGTTTCTCTTTCCGGACAGCCCCTCCAGCATTTGCTATGGGTTGACTTCTTCATGGAACCCATTCTTTCTAGAGTGAGATGGAGATGGAATCTCAGTGTTGTTTTGGTTTGCATTTCTTGAATGACCAGTCATGTTCAGCATTTTTTTCAAATCTTTATTTGTCACTTGTACTTCTGAGAAGTGTGTATTCATCTCAGATGCCCATTTTTGGATTGACTCTTTGAACATAGGGGATCTGAGTTTTTTCAGTTCTTTCTATGTTCTAGATATTAGTCCTTTGTCTGAAGAACAGCTGACAAATCCCCCTCTGTGAACTATCTTTTAATTTTGTTGATGGTTTCTACTGCTGTGCAAGAGACTTAGATTAGCAAAAGGAGTTCTAGGCCACAAAGGCAAATCAGAGGGGTTTACATTCCCCGACTTGAAATTATACTACTGAGCTACTGTGATAAAAATGGCATGGTAGTGGCCAAAAAACAGACCTGAGGACCAATGGAACAGACCAGAAGATGCAGAAAAAATTCTAAATGCACTCAGACACCTGATTTTTGACAAAGGGGTCAAACACATTTTTTTTTGGAAGAATAGCCTTTTCAATAAATGATGCTAGAGAAACTGGCTTTTCATATGTCGAGGACTAAAACTAGACCCATGTCTATCACTGTGCAGTAAACTAAAATCAAAATGGATCAAAGATCTAAATGTTAAAACAGAACTCAAAGTCTTCTAGAAGACAGAGCAGATTAGACTATGGAAGGCAAAGGAATAGGCCAAAACTTTATGAACAAAACTCCCACGGCACAGGCATTACCACAAAGAATGAACAACTGGGGTCTCAGCTTATTAAAAAGCTTTTGCCCAACAAAATAAGTCATACAAAACTTGATGAGCAGCTCCCATAACTATATAAATTGAATTCTTTTATCATCATCATTTGAGTGGTCTGCTTTTCTGATTGAACCCTGAAATACTGAGTGTGAAGATGGTGACAGGATGAGTTTTTTTAAAAAAAATTATTTAATACAGGGTCTCACTGCACAGTTCAGACTTGCAGTGTCCCTCCTGTCTCAGCCTCCCCAGTGCTGAGATTATAGGTGTGTGCTACCACGCTCAGTTTTGGTGGCCAGCTCAGTGTGGGGCCAGCACAGCATGCAGTACTGGAGATTGAACCTAGGTCCCTGCACTTGACAGGCAGATGCTTAGACCACCAAGCTATCTCGCTGGCCCATAGCTTTCTTATTTAGCATATTGTTTCTAGTACCTGGAAAATAGTAAAAGCTCAATCAATATTTTTGAGTAGTGAAAGCAATTTTTCAAATGGCTTAATTGAGAGGCCTTGGGGGTTGCCTGGACGAAGAACGAAGGGAGAGAAGGATGAAGTTAGCAGATTTTCTCCTTTAGCAACAGGCAAAGGTGATGCCTACAATGAGGGGGAATCCAGGAGGGAGAATGCTTTGAGGTGTACTTTGCGGCAGGCTCTATCCAGGAAAACACTGAGTGGAGTGAGCACAAGATTGCTTTTGTGCCGTGAACTTGTGCTCTTAGAGACTTACCCAACGTTCAGCACGGCAGTCAAACTGCCCAGGCGTGGCAGAAGGCTGCTGCCATGGCGAGAAGATAAATTGAGTTCAGTTTTGAATGTGCTGCTTTGAGAAGACTGGGGGAAATTCTTTTCCAGATATGCAGTAAACCAAAATTCAGTTCAAATATCCGATCAGGGGCTCAGCTGCAGATTTAGCTTTGGGAACTGTCTATATAAAAGCAGGACATGCAATAATAAGCAGAGTTAAAATAATTTAAATATGATTGAGGGACCAGACTAGCTGAGAAGGAACCATATTTAAGTCTGGCAGCAGAAGAAAAGGCTGCAAAGGACCTTGAAATTAGCGGTTGGTGAAGCAACAGGCGAGCCTGGAACAGAGGCTGCGGGCGCTGAGGGGAGAAGCAGTGTCAGGAGAGAAAAACAGCTCCACCGAGTACCAGATCCTGCCAAGTATCCAGGCGAAGCGAAGGCTTGTGGGTATTCCTGGCTAGGGCCATGGGTGGGGCGCAGTGGGTGAGGAAGGCAGAGCGGAGGGAGATGAGAGGACGGAGGGAGATGAGAGGACGGAGGGAGCCACGCGAGCGCTGGAGAGCGGAAGATGCTCGTTCTTGAGCTTAGCTGTGAAACCTGAGGGATTTAAGATGAGAGTAAGAGGGAGAGTGAGCTGGACAGAGCGGCCGGGATAGGACCATGGGGGTTCATACTTTAAAACGGCGGATGTTCTGAACGGTGATAAAAGTGGGGCCCTGATTTGGGAGTGGGTGGCTGGGGTGGGGAATGGAGCTGAAGGTCCCTGGAGTTGAGATCCAAGAAGTGGAAGCCGGGATGTGGGAATGTGTTCGCTTGGACACCATAACGTTAGGTGTTACAATCAGCCAGGCGCACACGCTTAACTATCACACGGCTTCTTTTATATGAGAAACCCCAGGGATAAAAAAAAGGCAAAATAAAAGATAGATAGCAGGAAACAGGAAGACAGACCTTTCTCAAGTGGGAAAGGGATCAAGAGGTGGAATGAAGGAAAAGAGGAGAGGAAGAACATGAAAAAGGGCCAAGATATGGCATGGCACGCTCCGCCGAGGAGTGTAGCCATTAGGTGCTGCAAGCACAGATGGATAGAAACGCGGGGACGGGGCACTGCGCAGGCCTGGGTTACCCAGCAGTGACGATAAGATGGGGAAGAACCGTGCTCGCCCGAAGTCCACAACAGATACGCGTAGAATGATAAATGACAAGATTAAAGAGCAGAGGTTGGGGTTCCCAGAAGACACGAAGCTTAAAGGAATGTGGGGTACAGCGGATCACGCTGAGACCAATGGGTCCCTACAGCAGGCGTGCTTCTTGTTTCATTCTTGCTTCTTAGGGACCCCCAGCCCACGGCATGGTGCCCCCCCCCCCTCAGGTCAGCCATTCTCCAACAGTTTCCCCACCCCACAGGTCAGTGTTCTCTGTGAACGCCCCCAGAGGCACACCCAGAATTGAGGGTGAGTGATTTCCTACTCGGTTCCCAATGTGATCAAGCTGACAAGATTAACCCCCACAGAGTCAGCACCTTGTAACAGCTCCCCAGATCCCTAGAGTGCAGTCAGGCTCCGGGCCTCCGGATTGGCAAGGAACCCTTGGGTGCAAAGAGATTTCAGAGCTGATGCCAATGTGGGTGCTGGGAGCTGGGGTGAGTGCTGACCGGCCACCTGAACTGGGGTGGCATATCCCCCCCCGCAGGGAGTTCTGACTGCCGCAGCCAGGCTCTGGGCTGCAGCAGGAAGAGAGAAAGTGCTCAAGAGCAGAGTCAGGGGGCGCTGGACAGGGAGACGCAGGCCTCAGAGCCCTGCGGTTCCCGCTGGGGCTGACCTCTGGCTCGGTCCCCAGACCTGCGTGCCACGCTGCAAGCGTGCGGTGCGGAACCCAGGCTTCTGCAAGAGGGCAAACGGAGTGAGGCTGAGCTCAAGAAACCGCATCGTGCTGGGAATCAAAGAAGGAACCGGAACCTGGGGAAGGAAAAGCTTGGGGGTGGGGAGGGGTGGGGGCGTGGAGGTGCCTACGGCCGGCACTGAGCAGCTGTAGGGCTGCCAGGTAGAACAATTAGGTTTAATGAGTTTAGCTGCAGAACGTGAACCAAGACTGGGAATTCAAGAGATTTCATCTCAGTTTAAAGGGCGATGCTTCAAATAATTAGCTTCTATTACCCCTTGAAAGAATCTCCAGGTAAGCAGGGCATTATCAAAGCCTGTCATTACCAAAGGCCGGAGGGTAGGGTCTTCAAATGGTTTTATCCAATTACAGCTCTACTCTGGGTAGAAGAATGATGATATTTAGGATCTTCTAGCCTTAAATTCTAGAACATTCTTTGATGTGTATATTAAAGGTAATAAAATAAAATAAAACCTCAAACACTTTAGTGTGTATACCCATTGTTTTGGGCAGGATGAAATCTACTATTGGGAAATATAAAGAACAATAGTAAACTATACAAGCTGACTTTTTTAAATTGAGGATTTGCTTCCTTCTGTAATTACATTTCTAGCTTCAACCACTAATAGAACTGCTTGTAGACCCTACGATTTTCATAACAGCAGTTCGGCTACCCTAACAATGTTTCTGCTTATGTGAGTCAGTCTACAAGAGGACGCACTTAAGACAGAGAGAAATCTCTGAGACTCAGGGAAGGTCACAGCATAAGCCAGCATTGTGACCAAGGGCACACCCTGTCCTGATGTGACACGCATGTGTCTCTCACTGCGAGCCCAGGCTGAACACATGACACACAGCCGCGCTAGATGGCAGACTGAGGCAGGTGACAATGCAGAAGGAAGGTGGGCTGTGGTCTTCAGGGCCATGAGGTACACACAGCCTTGCATTGCACTGCTGGAGTTTGTTTTGCACCAGGCATCGAACCGCCAAGCTACAGCCCGGCCCTTTTATTTTTTATTCATTAAATTTATTGGTAAATTTTAAATATATGTAATGATCCCATTCATCATAGGGAATTTGTACCTGTACATAATATAACTTGACTTTTTTAAGAGTATTTCTGTACCCTCTCTTCTTGTCCTTATTTATAAAAGCTTTGTTTGTATATTCTCTTCTCGTCTTTTTATCTTCCTTATCTTCTTGCTCCCTTTCCCCTCCTAGTTAACTTTCCCATTTGAACATTTTCTTCCTATGCATACTATGTATTATATATTTTTGTCCTTATTTACCATTTCAGTTTCTCCTACCAGAGAAGCAATGTGCTATTTACACATTTAGGTCCAATTTATTTCCCTTAATAGTATGGTCTCAAAATGCATCCATGTACCTAGAAATGTCTCAAGTTTATCCTCCTTTATGGTACAGTAATATTCTACTGCATAAAAAATAGATCTTCTTTATCCTTTTATCAACTGATGACATTTAGACAGCTTCCAAGCTTTAGCTATTACAAACTGTGCTGCTATAAACATGGTTGTGTATATATATATCGGTGGTACAGTGATTTAAATTTTTGGGGAAGATAACAAGAAGGGGAATAGCACAGTCAAATGGGACCTTTAAGCTCTCTCTCTCTTTCTCTCTGTCTCTCTCCCTCCCTTTCTTTTTCCTTCCCTCCCTCCCTTTTTTGTACCAGAGATTGAATTCAGAACCTCATACTTTGCCAAGCAGGCACTTAAGCCACTGTGCTATCTCCTCAACTCTAATCCTAGGTTTCTGAGGAACCTCCATACTGACTTCCACAGTGATTGCCCCAGTCTACACTCTTTTTTCCCTACAGCCTCTCCAATATTTGTTATTGGTTGACCTCTTTATGACAGCCATTCTTTCTGGGGTGAGATGGAATCTTAGCATTGTTTTAATTTGCATCTCTCAAATGAGTTTGAGATTGAATAGTTTTTCAGATATTTATTTGCCTTTATATTTCTTTATCTGAAAAGTGTGTGTTCATCTTAAATGTCCATTTTTAGATGGAGTCTTCAAATTTGGGGGGGATCTGATATTTTTCAGTTCTTTACATGTTCCAGATATGTCCTTTGTCTGAGGGACAATTGAATAAAATTTTTTCCCACTCTTTGAGTTGTCTTATCTTTGCATTCTGTTGGTGATTTCCTTCACTGTGTAAAAGCTTGTTAATAGGATCAGATGTCAGTTATTTACTCTTTGTGATAGTTACTGTTTGATCAGGGTTTTGTTCATACAGTTTTTGCCTACAACTAATGTCTTCAAGAGTTCTACCTGTTCTATCTTCCAGCAGATTCAATGTTTCTGTTTTAATATGTGGTAGGTCTTTGATTCATTTTGATTTTAGTTTAGTACATGGGGAGAGATACAGGTCCAGTTTTAATCTTTGGCTTGTGGAAAGCCAATTTTTCCAGCACTATTTACTTAAAAGGCTTTCTGCCAGTGAAAATATTTGCAACCTTTGCCAAAGATAAGGTAAATATGTATGTTTGGAGTTGTTTCAGCATCTTCTAATCTCTTCAATAGATACCAGGGTATGTTTTCTTTCTTTTTTGGGGGTCAATTCTGTGCTGTTTTTTTTTTTTTTTTTTTTTTTTTTTTTTTTTTTTTTTTTTTTTTAGCAGCTTTTAATCCAATTTCAAGTCAGGGATTGTGGTGCCCCATGCCTAGCCTTTGTTGTCCAGAATTACTTTTGCCATTCTAGGTCCTTCTGGCTCCAAATGAATTTTAGGATTGTTTTCTCTAATTCTGTGAGATACGCTGTTGAAAATTTGATCAAGATTACATTAAATGTATATAACAACTTTAGGGATATGGCCATTTTCTCCATATTGGTTCTTTCTACCAAAAAGTAAGGGACATCTTTCCATTTTGTGATATACTTTCAATCTCATTTTTCAAAGTAGTATAATTTTCAATGTAGAGATATTTTACTTTCTTCATAGGTTGATTCCTGGGTATTTCACTTTTTTCGGATGCTATTGTGAAGGATGTGATTCCACTAAATTCTCTCTCAGTGAGTTTCTTATTTGAGTATAGGAAGGCTATTGATTCTTGAGTGTTGATTTTGTATCCATGTACACTACTGAATTCGATTATTGAATCTACCAGTCTTGTAGTGGTGTTCTTGGGGGTCTTCTATGTGGAATATGATGACATCTGTAAATGATCATAATTTATATTCTTTCTTTCCTATTCCTATCCTTTTTATTTTTCTCTCTTGTCTAATTGCTCTGGTTAATGTTTCCAGCATTATATTGAATAGGAGTTGTGACAGCAAACACCCTGGTTTTGCTCCTGATTTTAAAGTAAAGGATTTCATTCAAGCCAGCTATTCCCTACCCGGGTATTTTTTCAGAAGAACTGAAAACCTCATACCACAGTGATTTATGTGCACCCATATTTATAGTGGCTCAATCTGTCATAGCTGAGTCTTGGAAGCGGCCCAAATGCCCATCACCTGAGGACTGGATAAAGAAGATGTGACATTTTTACAGAATGGAGTATTATTCATCTATAAAACAGGATAAATTTGAGTCTTTCGTTGGTAAATGGATGCAGCTAGAGAACATACTCTTAAGTGAAATAAATCAGACCTGCATGTGCAAATGTCATATTGTCTCCTTAGTGTGTGAACCTGAAAGAGAAAAATAGAATCTGAAGAGTACAATAGACACTGGGAAAATGGAATGAACTTATTCAAAAGGAAAGAGTTACTGAGTTGAGGAGCAGGATAGGAGAGCAACATGGGAGATGTCTATATGTAAACAGTACAGACAACTATACTGTGGATTTCTGCTGGTCTATGGAAAGGAACAGATAATGCTTAACTTGTTTTATCTCTTCTTTCAGTTTTTTTTCTCATATTTACCCTCTTAATTTCTTATATATTTCTTTTTTCTTTCTTCCAATTTTACATGCATAGATCTGGTAATGTGAATAACTGGTTGGAAAATAACATTATGTATTACAACAAACTCTGTGAAATTCATATTTACTTTGTTAAGTGAAGTTCTGTATCACTTGTAATTTTTCTGTTTTCATACTATTTTGTACTCTCTTTATAAAATAAGAAGTGTAGGATTTCAGGGTTTTTCCACTTTGTATGGTGTTGTCTTTTCGTTTGTCATATGTCACTCTCATCAGATTTATGATAAAGACCATCTATTCTCATGTCCTGTAGTGTTTTTATTATGAATGGATGTTGAACTTTGTCAACATCCTGCATCTATTGAGATGATCATGTGATTCTTGGCTTTGGCTCTATTGATGTGAGGTATTACACTTGTTTATTTGTGTATGTTGAATCATCCCTGAATCCTTGGGGTTAATCCTATTTGATCATGGTACATAATCTTCTCGTTTTGCTTATTCAGTTTGCTAGTATTTTATTGAGGATTTTTTATATCTATATTCATTAGGGAGACTGGCCTGTAGTTCTTTCTTTTTTTTTTTGTTTCTAATATCAGGGTAATGCTTGCCTACAGGAATGAATGTGGGAGTTTTGCTTTTATTTAAATTTCGTTGAAGAGTTTGAGAAGTAACTGCATTAACTGTTCTATAAATTTCATGTAGAATTTGGCAGTGAATCCATCAGTACCTGGGCTTTTCTTTGTTGGTAGGTTTTTAATTACACCTTCAACTTCATTGACTGATATTGCTTTATTTAAAATTTTTATATCTCCTCGATTCAGCTTTGGTAATCCATATGTATCTGTGAATCTTCCCATTTCTTCTGCATTTTGCATCTTATTAGTATACTGGTTTTCAAAGTAGGTGTTGATAACCTTCTGGATTTCTGTAGGATCTATTGTGATTTCATCCTTTTCATTCCTAATTGCATGGCTTTGAGATTCTTCTTTCCTTTTGTTCAATAAGTTTGGCTAAAGGCTTGACATTTTTATTTAATCTTTCAAAGAACTGGAGCTGGGGAGATAGCTCAGGAGAATAAGCGCTTGCCTGGCAAGCACAAGGGCCTGAGTTCAAACCCTGGCTCTGAAAAAAAAATCTTTCACAGAGCCTTCTTTTCAGTTCATTGATTCTTTGTGTTGTGTTCTTAGTTTGCAATGCATTAATTTCTGCTCTCATCTTTATAATTTCCTTCCTTATATGGGTTTTGAGCTTGACTTGCTTTTTTTTTGGCAGCTTAAAAGTTAACATTAAGTTATATATTTGAGCTCACTCTCTTCTCCTGATATGGGAATTTGCCACTACTACTTCCCTCAGGACTATTTTCCTTGTGTTCCACAAACTCTGATATGTTATACTGGCATTATCATTTAATTGTTGAAAATGTCTGATTTATACTTTTGGTTTTTATTTATATTTTTCAGACAGCATCTTGCTGTGTCAGGCCTGGTTGTGAACTCACAGCATTTTTCCTGCTTCTGTCCTTCAAGGGCTGGCATAAAAGGATGCACCACTGCTCAGCCTTTAATTTTTAAAAAAAATTTCATGTGACCCATTTGTTGTTCAAGAAGGTGTTGTTGAATTTCCATGTGTTTATGAAGCTTTTGTGATTTGTTTTGCTGTTTTGTTCCAATTTCACTTCACTATGGTCTGATAAAATACACAGGATAGTTTCAATTCCTTTTGCATTTTAATTCCTAAGGATGTTCTGTGAGCTAGTATATGATCTAGTTGTGTGTGTGTGTGTGTGTGTGTGTGTGTGTATGTGTGTGTTTGTGTGCATGTCTGGCTCAGCCCACCCTAGGGGTGGGGCTGGCATGGCACATGGTGTAGGAGATCAAACCGTAGTTCCTGCATGCTTGCCTAAGCTTGCCTAAGCAGGTACTTTAAACCGCTGAGCTGTCTCACCTGCTCATATGGTCTGATTCAGAGAATATACTGTGTACAGTGGAGCAGAACGTGTATTCTGATGTTTTGGAGTTGAATACTCTGTAGACATTTACTAAGTTTATTTGTTCTAAAGTTTGGTTCAGTTCTAATATTTCACGGTTGACTTTTTTCTAGTTGATTTGTCTATTTGTGACAGTGGAGTTTTGAAATCCTTCATTACAATTGTATTAGTGCTTATTTGATTTTTTCATATCTGTTTCTTTTTTATGTAGTTGAGTACAATGGTATTTGGTGCATATATATTTATGATTATCTTTTCCCCCTGTATTTCTTCCTTTACAAGGATGCTATAAGCTTTCTTGTCTCTCTTAACCAGTCTTGGCTTGAAATCTACTTTATTTGCAAATACAATGGTAATGATAATCTCTGTTTTTTTTCTTTCTTCTTTCTCTACAGGTTCTTGTTGCATGGAGTATCATTTTCCATCCTTCGATTTTCTTGTCACCTTCAGCCACGTTAG
>PVKN010036252.1:0-11475 GCA_004027915.1 Capromys pilorides | reverse complement strand
AGTCATTGCTTGATCACTTTCAATAGTCACTATTGTCAACTCCAAGAAGCAAAGTTTTTACTATGATTTACACTCATAATGCTAATACAATAGTTGAAACCTGGAACTTCTCAAAATCATTTGCTCATAAAACACCTTTAAATCACCTTCAATGTTTTTGAGACCCGATATCATAGAAAAATATATTGTATATAACATGAAAGAAAAATTTCCACACCCCACTTATGTGTTATAAAAGAGATATTTACTATAAGATTCCCAAGTATTAATTAGCTGCCTTTGGTTAAAATAAAATTGATTAAGGCAGAAAATAGAGGATAATATGAGTCCTATTCTGCTATAGCCTCCCAATAAAAGAAGCAGTGACCCAACTCATTAGCCCTTTGATTTAATATATTGACACTTGGGTACGAATAATTCCGTTTAGTGGCTTTTGCTTCCCAGGGATCAATTTAATTAGTTATAAAATGTGACTTCTTGTCAGGAGCTAGAAGAAATGCTGACGTTAAATAAAGTCATATGCAATTTAAACAATAAAGCTATCGATGCCTGGTTAAAAGTTAATGATGCAAAAAAAATGGCTTAATAGAGACAACCTCAGCAGTGAAAGTGATGCTAGGAAAATTAAGCTAAGTGGATGAATGAGGGATGGTGATGTTGTTGAATTGTTAAAACAAATTCATGGCTGTCCCAGTGGCTGGATAGGTTGTAAGTACATTATCTCTCAGCCTGAGACACAGAACTACTTTTAGACTTCTTGTTCAGTATAATTCCAAAGTGTCTCCTGTATTTATAGCTTTTAGCATACAGTGAGGAAGGAAATCTTGTTTAGGCAGTGTTGACTCAAAGACTTCCTGAAATCAGCTTCACCATTGAGAAGAGAATGCTGAAGTGTTACTCATGGCCATGCGACAGTGGCTTCCCTGAGGGAGTCTCACTTGAGTTCTGCTGGCCAGCCTCTAGCATCTCTGCAAAATACCACTTGCTAGCGCAAGGCCATTTCTGCTTGTGTGAAAATATTTGAGATGAGCTCTGAGGCTAGACCTCGGCGTGGCGTATTTCCCTCCTCTTGGATATTGGTTACTATATAAAAGTAGCAATTCGCAATCTAGGGAAATGTAACCTTCACCCACACAATTAAAGACATTTTTTGAAATCATTCCTAAAAGCAGCAATTGCTGTTTTATGTCTCTGACCCTCTGCATACACTGACTGAGGATAACATGAGTGGTCTTTGTCACAGTGTCCTTACCTCCAGTATACTTAATGTGAAAAAGTGAATTGACCTAGAATTGAGTGGATCATCTCCAAAGTACCCTCTAATCTCTATTTAAGCATAGATTCAAGTTCAACTATTTAGTTCTGTCAGATCAATTACTTGGGGAGTGGTTTAGTCAAAACAGCCAGCTGGTTGACTAACTGTCCCCTGGTTTCTGTTGGCATGTACACATGTGGCCACAGTTGCTCCTCTTTTGGTCTTGGCTGCTGGTGGGCCATTAGCAGCAATTAGCTAAATAAAAGATAAGCACATTTTATTGTCAGGAAAAATTTATATTTCACTTTTCTAGCTGATGTCTTTCCAAATCATTTGCTCCATAGCTAGAGATGAGACACTTGATGAGTTTTAGGATACTGACTGCAGTTGGAGTAGTTGATAATATTTTCTGTAGCTTTTTACAGAAAAAGAACAAAAGAAGCATTTTCTCCTTTGCGATGTTGCACCTAGCTTATTGCCAGCTTCTCACGTCAGTGGTTTCTGGACAAGAGCAATGTGCTGAACTCCAGAAAGGAAGATGAAATGGGCATTTATGGCCTTTAGCCATCTATCCGATTGCTACTACTTCATTTTGTAGTGGAGCATATGTTCTTAGTCTTTTCTTCCTGGAATGTAGTAAGGCAGTTCAAGATTGAAGACCTTGGATAAAAGTTTTCTGTTTGGGAAATCTGTTTATTAGATATGTCTTTCTTCTGGTTAAGCAGTCAAGGAAATTGCTGTGATGTCCACAGCAGACCATCATAGTGCAGTGTATCTATCTAGAAAAATCAGCAAATAAATTACCTTGTCTGCTAACACAAAATAACTGTCAGAAATTACAATAATACATAAAAACCTTGCGCTTTCACTAAAATGGGTATGTTAAAATGTGTTGTGCTAAAGTACCTTGGAGTTTCACTTGTTTAATATGCACTCTGATCAGATGGACACATGGTAGTTAACTTTGAGAAGGAACATTCTAGAAGAGAAGCTGACACACTTTACCAGCAATCCGACTCTCAGAAGCTCTGTAGGGAAGAACCAATGATTTGGAGGTAAATGAACATGCCCTCATAGTATTTGGTAAAAACATTAACAGTAGCACACATGTAAGAGAGCGAGGGGTGGGGGATATTACTGAGAAGCATATCTATGCCAGAGACACGTTTTCCTGGAGTAAAGGTTATCTTTTCGTTTTCTTTTTTTTTTTTTTTGAATGTTGGGGGAAGGGGAATTAACTGTAGACAAGAGGGAAATTGTAGTGGATTGGTGTTAGATAAACTATTTTGTCTTTGTGTTGACATTATCTTGGCTACAGCCTACACAGAGGGAATGCCTGAAAAAAAGTAAGGAGAGAGAAGCATTAATATTTTTTAGTGTGCGTGGGTGCGCCAGCAGTAGAGGGGCCTGTGTTTTTTTAGGGCTCAGATGGCAAAGCTAAGCATTCAGCCTACGGCAGGAAAAAAGTGCCTTTTTTGTTTTCTGACTGCGGAGTCCAGGCATTCCCCGGGGAGCACAATGAATGGCCCATTTTGTCCAACACGGTTTCATAGACATAGATTTCTTGTTTTTTCATAATTATTCTTGCCCGTCATTGGGTGTGCACATGACATTTGAGCGTGTTTTAAAGTCTTAACACACTCATGTGCCTGCAATAAAGTTCTCATAACAATCCTGGCTTTCTCCAGACGACAGAGCAGGGTCTGTTGTTTTCACAGGTCGCAGCAGCTGGGAGGCAATTGTGAAGACAACAGCCTAATCTAGCTGGAAAATACAGGAAGAAGAGAGCGTACCCGAAATTTCCTCCCATATTATTCAAACAGTAAAGAATTTTTAAAAACGGTGATAGGTGGTCCAGTACACTAACTGATTGGCAGAACATACTTTCAGTTTCTGTAGAATGTTGTTTTTATGTGTTAAGAATCGACAAGGTTACATTCACGATATTTGCTGATTAGCTAAAAGGCAGGCTCAGGCAGCAGCCCGCAACTGCATTTCAATAGCTATAGAAAGTATTACAAGCCGTTTGCTTTTTACAATTTGTTAAGTAGCAGTTGGTGTTTGTATAAAAGGATGCTTTGACCAAGTAGTTATGAAGCGGTGGTTAATCTCCTTTGAAAGGTGGGTGAAAGACCTGAGAGTCGTAGTATTCGCATCTTCATGCCAGGTTGCATTTCTTAGGCGCCACTGTTTGCAAGTTTTAAATTTCACACCGAATAACAGAATTTGGGGGGGGGCGGAACTAACTGAAAGTTTTAAATCTGACTTGAAATATCAGAATGATTATCTGGCTGTGCTCTTCAAGGTGCTGAAATGCATTACTTTTATTCTACATGAGTGAGAGAGAAGCACTGTAAGAAGAACTTAAGAAAAGAACTTTCTAGTGTTCTTCTCAGTTTCCTTTAGAAAGAGAATGGATTAAGAAGGACTCAAAAATAAAAATAGACCCGAGGAAGAAAACAACTTAAAAGGCCAAGTGTTGTGCTCAACCATTTGTAACTTCACCACCTTTTTCCCTACAAGGAAACATCTTGTGAAATCATTTACGGACTCTTAAAAGATAGCCAGGTGACATGCAAGTGTTTGATCTCTAAGCTTTGCTATTTTCTTAGTGTTTTATTGGTGAAGATGAAAAAGTCAGGATTTGCAACTAGTCTTATCATCTTTCTAGGCACTCACAATAGCTGAATGCCTATAATTTCACTTCACTCCCTTTCTTAATGTAAGCATGAAAATGATTTTTAAAATGGAAATCTAACTCAGAAATCCATATTCTGCTTATGATGCACAATAGAATGATCTTCAATCTCTCAATTCTTACACACTGAGCACAAATAAACTTTTTTTTTTTTTGGCTTTTTGAGACAGGGTCTCGCTATGCAGTTCAGGCTGAACTTGAGCTCATATTTGTAGCCCAGGCTGGTCTTGAACTCATGCTGATCCTCCTGCCTCAGCCTCCCAAGTGCTGGGATTACAGGTATGCGCCACCATGCCCGGCCACAAATAAACTTTTTAAAAGAATTATTTTGAGCTCCTTTTCTGATCTTCCTTAAATTTCTTTCTGAAAACATTTTTGTTGTATTATTTCTACTTACACAGTGCTATGCGGAATGCAGGACTTAAGGACGTATAGCCATATTCTTGTGTGCTCTAGCTCAAAATCAAATTCAAGATCTAGTTCAAAAATTAAGGGCCAGCCAGATAGCTCAGCAGACTAAAGCCCTTGCTTAGGCAGGTGCAGGAACCAGGGTTCAATCCTTACCCCAGGGTGAGTGGAGATGGCGATTGAGACTGGCCATGGTGGCATGTGCCTATAATCCCAGTGCTTGGGAGGCTGAAAACAGGAGGATCACTATGAGACTGATCTGTATAGTGAGACCCTGTAGACCCTGTGCTAAAGACATAAAAAATACAAAAATTAATCCTGTTATTGTCCTTGCCCTTCTTATTCGTTTACCTCACTAGCTCCTAATACTTAGTTATAATCATGTTTTTAGTGCTAACCCTCTAAGTTTGGTAATTCAGTAACAGTTATAATTTCTGATTTCTTTTGCAGGCACTGAATCAGTTTCTTTGTGTGCATTTTTCTATTAGTAATGAACATTCAGTAATATGGTTTTATCATCACCACATGATAGGCAAGAAAACCCAGGTAGCCATCTACTAGTTAGTTATGGCCAGGTACCAAAATTATGGCTTGGTGGCTTCAGAGTCTATGTTTTTTTCACTGCATTATGCTGCCTCACACTTAAATGAATTGGAAGATACAGCAATACTTTTCTTTTCTTTCTTTCTTTTTTTTTTTTTTTTTTTTTTTTTTTTTTTTTTTTTTTTTTTTTTTTTTTTTTTTTTTTTTGTATTTTAGGACAGGGTCTATAGGGTCTCACTATGCAGGTTGGACTCACAGTGATTCGTCTGTGTTCAGCCTTCCAAGAGCTGGGATTACAGGTGCGCGCCACCATGCCCAGTCTCAATCACCCTGTCAGTGCACCCTGAGGCAAGACTGGCATAGCACATCGGGGATTCAACCCCAGCTGCTGCGACTGCCTAGCAGGCGTTTTAATCCGCTGAGCTATTTGGCCGGCCCCAGCAATGCTATATTAATAGGAAAACAGGCACAAATCAAATATATCAGGATTTTCTTGCCTTTATTCCTCCCACTATATCTAATTCAGTTGAGATGCCATCAGGGAGGCCCCAGTGGGAAAGGTGGTTCAGTGGGCCAGTGAGTGCTGTGGGTCCTGTGAGGAGAATGATTTATTGAGATGATTGCTTGGCAAGAGTTGAGTCCTACTAGTTAAATGCTGTCAAAATAGGTCAGGAGAGTCAGGTTATAAATTGGTAACATATAGGAGATAGAATCAGTGTATATCCATGTATGTATGTGTGTATATACCAATATGTACATATGTGTGCAATGCACTTATATGTATGTAAGGTATAAATATACATAAGATACATATATAAAGTACAAATGTGTCTGAAGTGTGTGTACATGTGTTGTATGTGTAATAGAATTGACATATTTTACCCTTGTAGGAAGGAGTTACCAGTAGAATAGAGGAAGAGAAATGAAATTTGTAGTGTCAGCTTGGAATTGGAAATATCTATGCAATTTCATGGTTTTGTATACATGTACAGCTATATCATATGGAGATATATCTATGTATACATGAAACTAAGGTATGAATACATATAATATATGCACATATTTCTTAGTTCTGTTCACTAAGAAGATCCAGGAGTAAAGATCCACCCAAGTAGTAATATAAGCTCCCAGATTTTGTCTTCTAAATACTATTCTCCTGAGTCTTGACTGGGGAGGAAAAAGAACAGAATAATCTGAAACATTTTATTACACCAAAAAAGTGAAGCTGAATGATTCCTAAGGCTATAACCAAAGCATGCACAACCCAGCTTGGAGGAGCAACCTGTATTTGTATCTTGCATAACCTAAGAATAATAATGGATTTACACTATTTGACAGAGTAAGAATCCACAAATCTATGTGAAAAGAGGTGGGAAAGAGGAAGGTCTTCTTTATGAAGAATGATAACTAGGAAATATGTGACATATTTTGGAAAGAAAATTATTTGGCAGCCACAGTAGTAATAATAAATTAAAATATGAAGGGATGCAACTACTGGGGTGTTATGGTTTGTGTATAGGTGTCTCCCAAAGCCTCATGGTGTCGTGGGGGCTGCCCCTCCCCTGGGGCAAATGATTTGCATTTCAGTGTAAGGTAGGAAGAGAAGTTAGCTGCTTGAGCTGCTTCTAGCTTTCCCAGTGCTCTTGCTCTTAGCTGCCACCATGAAAGGTTGCCCTCTGCCATGTGCCGCTGTGCCTTGGAGCCAGCTGAATATGGACTGAAACCTCCAGTAACTGTGACGTTTCCTTCCTTCATTTTGAGTGCCGAGTGTTTGTCCCAGCAACGAGAGAACAGTAACTAAGACATGGGGAGAGTTGGATAAAGATTAGCATGCTTATGTAGTCTCAAACTAGCATCACATGCCGCACTTAGAAAAGTGCAAAGGGAAAGTGGAGTAGTGGAGTGGAGAAACCTGGCGGGTACCCACTCACGTGACCCCATCGGTGATGGGCTAAACCGGGCTCAGATGAGACCTGGTGGGGTGTGGTGAGACGGGCACAGCCATCTTCCTCGATCTTTCTCTGGTATCAAATTCTGTGCTATGTCTGCCCAAATTGTATAAACAGAAACTAATCATAAGGAAGCATCAGAGAAAAACAAAATGCTTTAGGGGAAGTCTCCAAAATAACTGGCTTGATAGCTTTAAGATTGTGAAGGTCATGAAGGTCAAAAGGAACTGATTAATTGTTTTGTACTGAAGGAGACTAAGGAGATGTGGGGACATATGATGCCTCTATGGGATCTTACTGCTACAGTGGATCTATGGGGACTGTTCTGGTTTTAAATACAAG
The DNA here is from genome assembly GCA_004027915.1 of Capromys pilorides. Classification (NCBI taxonomy): domain Eukaryota; kingdom Metazoa; phylum Chordata; class Mammalia; order Rodentia; family Capromyidae; genus Capromys; species Capromys pilorides. Next base: position 4,280 of record PVKN010036252.1, on the reverse strand, counting down.
ACATCAGAGTCGCTTGATTTTTGAATCCTGGCTTCTTGTCACTTTGACAGCTCTGTGTATTTTACCTTACTGAAGCTGTTTGTTTAATTTTGGCACAATGACAGTAAATTGCATTGTGTCAGTATGTGGATAAAGTCTGAAATCAGCGTATATTTACTGGAATGTTTTATATCTTCAATAAGTGAGAGTTTTAATTTCTTAAGATTTGTTTCTAGAAACATTTCTATACATAGAACTATGGTGAGGCCTGAATTATTTTTTTAAACTCCTGATTGCAAATAGGTTCCTTGTAGGGAATGTAGAGAAAAAAAAAAACGTGCCTTTGCATAGTATATCATTTTTTTTCAGATAATCTCCACAAGCATTTTGTACCAGATTTTGTCTTCTAAAGACTGTTCTTCTATCTGTGCATGGTGGCACATGCTTGTAATCTCAGCACTCAGGAGGCTGGGGAAGGAGGATCGCCCTGAGTGTGAAGCAAGCTGGGCCACATAAATGAATTCAAAGCCAGCATGCACACCATAGCAAAACCCTGTCTCACAAAACAAAACAAGCACTGTTCTCCCAAGTCTGGTCTAGGGAAAGAAAAATACAAATTAAATGTGGAACATTTTATTATGTCAAAAAGTGAGGAAGCTCTATGAAGTAATATTCACCTTGATTCCTTAAGATAAATTGTAGAAATATCAGTTTTTCGTTTATATGTAAGAAAACTGAGACCTATTGGTCCAGAAGATAGCAAAAGAACAAGTATATCAACCTCGTCTCTTATCTCAGCATCAGTGTTTCTTAACTTTTTCAAGCATAATGCGAAGTAAGAAAACCACCTCTTGCAAGTAGTTAAGGTGAAAAGAAATTTCAATTCATATTATGTCATAAAAATACATTTTTTCCTTATTAAATATTTGTGAGTCTCTTCCAATGTGAAGATGAGATCACAAAGTCAATCACTCTTAAATATCGAAGGCTTTGTTTTGTTTTCCTTCATAGACTCAGCAAAACCAGAATCACAAATGCATGTTGATAATCATGGGTCTACGGCCCCATAGACTTACGTATATTAATGTACACTGAGCACACCCTCTCCAAGAAGTTTTCAAGGCTTTTCTTAACCCCCCATGTTTTTCACTTCATCACTCTCACCTCTAAAATGCAGCTGGCAACTCCATCAGGAGGAAGTACAGTGCACTGGTGAAGAGTAGGGTCTTGATTCTCAGAAGTGAAATCAGTCAGACCCACATGTGTAAACAACATATTATTCCACTAGTGTGAAAAACTGAATGAGCAAATAAGCTCCCAAATATGTAATACATATTGTGAGCTGGGAACAAACTGTTCAAAAAAGAAAAAATACTTTCATGGGGGAAAGGAGGAAAAAGAAGAAAGGGGGGGAAAGGATATATTTACACAAGATAGCTATACAGCTGGTTTCTCTTAGTTCATTGAAAAGAAAGGTTTGTGCTGTTTGAACAAGACCTCACACCTATGTCCTGTACTCTGAATAACTACTAAAAGACAACAATATGCAATATATTAATTATTGTAACTTTTCCTGCTGTCCTGTTTTGAATCTCTGTTTTACTGTGGTTTTTTTTCTTTTTCCCTCTCTTTAAAATAAAAGAGTAGGGCCTTGAAACCAGATTGCTCAGATTCAAATCACAAACCCTTCACTTATTAGCTGTCTGACCCTGAGGCAAGCTGGTAAGCTTTTGTCTACTTCATTTATTAAGTGGAGGAAATCATAGTACCTACGTCATCTACATGTTTTGAGATTTAAACTTGTTAATGCGTTCAAAGCCCTCAGAAATGTGCCTGGAATATTGCAAATGCTGTGCCAGTGTCTCCTTTATTACTATTACTATTATTATTATCATTATTATCATCACCCATGTAATTACTATAGTGGCTTACAGCAGTATAATAACGTGATATAATTCTATTATAGTGTCATAAGACTCAGATTAGCATCTGTCATTAGGTCTTCAGTCTGTCCCTTTTATTTTTGTGTTTAATAAAATAATTCACAATCTCTACTGTTAAGATCCCTTAGCTATACTGATGGAAGTACTGGGTGTTTTGTACTGTGAGACACATCTTCACTTAGTTTTCCCATAAAAGATCTTTGCAGAACAGGATAGTCCCAGTTGTGCCTCTCCAAGCATTTCCCCCCTGCTCACTTTTACCAACCTGTGCTTATGAGTCTTGTGTCACATATGGCCACTACCCCAGAGCTTTGGCCCAGAAAAAGAGAAGTAGTAGTGCAAAAAAAGTCATCTCACTAATTAATATGTAAGGGGAGAGAATATGTATAATGAAGAACACACACACTCATCACACGCACATAGGCAGGCACGCACCCGCACACACACACTGGCGCATTCCAAGACACCGCTACTTTAGACATGCTACTTGAAGACAGTGTTGCACTGTTTGGAAATGAACACATTCAAATTCAGTGGATTGTGTGTGCCTTGTACTAAGTGCTTTACATCACTTTCTTTTCATCCACTCTCTTAATAAAAAGAAAACTAAAAGTAAGCCATTTATTGCTGTGTCTCACCCACATCCTTTAGCTTCGAGTCAGGTCTTAACTCTATTTGAGGGCTTATGCTATCAGACCACAGCGGTTTCTGAGCTTTCCAGATTTTATTTTATTTTTGTATTTTTTAAAAAGATGTATTTGTTGCAGAGTCTTACTCTTCAGCTCAGACTTGTAGTGCTCCTCCTGTTTTCAGTCTCCTCAGCCCTGGGAATACAGGCATGTGCCACCACACCTGGTCTCAGTTGCCAACTCAGTGTGCCTGGGGGTGGGGCTGGCGTGGCTTGTGGTGCCAGGGATCAAGCCTCGGTCCCTGCGTTTGCCTAAGCAGGCGCTTAATCCACTGAGCTCTCCTGCCAACCCTTGAACTTTTTCAAATTTTAAAGATGATTAAAATCCTTCTACTCTTGCTTTGCTCATCCATATGCTAGTTTCATGCCATTTTGAAAGACCAGCTGTCCAGATGAAGGAATAGGTTGTTCACCTTTATGAATTCGGGTGTTTTTGTGGTATAAAGTTGCTTTTTTCACCAAGCTACTATAGAAGCATGCAAGGCAAGTTAGTGTAAGTGAAAACAGAAACAAAACCTGGCTTGGGGGAGCTACACATTGAGCCTGGACCTCTGGGGGAGCTATTTCCCCAATACTATAGTCAGATTTTCAATTTCCCAGGCATATTGTTAGTATACTTTACTCATATAGGAAAGACCTATCATGACCAAATCTTCTTAGGTACTAAAATGAGTTATTTTTAAAAATAATCAGCTATAAAAATTTAGACTTCATGTAATATGCAGAATTTTGGTCCTGCCACTTATTAACTATAGTCTTCTGTAAATAATTTTATCTGTTATCTTTAAAATGGAAAGTAATGCCTACTTCCTGGGACAGTTTAAATTTTTCTAATTTTCCAGATAGTTTTTCTTATTTTATTGATGTATAAATTAAGTGCTGAATTCTGTATTACATGCTACCATCCATGACATTTTGGCCCTCAAAGATTTCCTTATATCTCAGTCAGATCCTCTCCCAGAAATCCTGGGTTCATTTATTGACATGTTTCCTGGTCCTATGCTTTTTGCCTTTTCTAAAATTTCATATAAGTGGTGTCATGCAGTAAAGTCTTATGTTAGACTTCTTATATTTAGCATGTTTTTTAAAAAATTGTAGTGGGACGTGTCAGTATTTTGTTACTTTACACTGCTGAATAATATTCCACAGAACAGATTTACTATGATATCGATTTTCCAGTTGAGGAGCATGGGGTTTATTCTAGTTATTGGTTATTATGCCTAATATTGGAGGTCTTTTTCTACACATATGTTTTCATTTTTCTTGTGTTTAAGAGTAGATAGACTTCTTGGATGTATGGAAATTTTATGTTGACATTTCCAAGAAATGGCTTTATAAGAAAGCAGTTGTGTTGTTTTAAATTCTCACTAGCAACATCAGAGTCCCATTTGTTCTCTGTCGTTGCCAACATTATTGTTTTTATTTTTTATTTTTACCATTCCAATGAATTTTAGGAGTGTCTTATAGTATTAATTTTAACTTTTTAGATGATTGGCGATGTTGAATGTGCTGTCATATACTCATTGGTCTTTCCTGTATTTTGTTTTAAAATTGTCAATCCAGACCTTCACCACCTTTTAAAGTTAATGTTATGTTCATCTTATTATCAAGCTGTAAGAGTTTTTTTCTAATGTTTTCTTTTGAGGATATTTTTCCCAGGATGGTGATTT
>PVKN010036251.1:0-11485 GCA_004027915.1 Capromys pilorides | reverse complement strand
AATTGGAGAGGAGCACGAATGACACCCCAGGCTGCATGTCCTTTACCCCCCTCCCCCCATACACCCCAGACTGCATGTCCTTAACCACCACCCCCCCTATACAGAAGTGAAGAGTGCCTCCAGGAAAGGCACCCGGGACTTAGCAATCCATTAGGAACTGGGGTCACTGCCTAGGGACTCCACCCCCCGCCCCAGGGGGATGAAGCCACATGGCCTGGTGAGGTTGAGAGGGACATGTATGGGGCCCTGGCACCAGTTCCCTGTAGCCAGAGTGGGGGGAGTCTCCGTGAGCAAGGCCTCAAGAAGCGTTTCCCCTCAGAGGAAGCGGAGACGCCATGCTCTGGCTCCTGATTTGCTCTAAATCTGGAGATGTGATCTTGCTTTTTTCTATTTTATTCTCTCTGTCTGTCTGTCTCTGTCTGTCTGTCTGTCTGTCTGTCTGTCTGTCTGTCTGTCTCTCTCTCTCTCTGTCTCTCTCTCTGTTTCTATCTCTATCTATCTCTCTCTGTCCCTCTCCTTTTCTCTCTGTCTGTCTCTCAGACAGGTTCACTCTATAGCTCCAGTTGTCCATGAACTTGCTGATGTGTCCCAGGCTGGCTTCAGCTCCATGGGGATTTTTTGCCTTAGCCTCCTGAGTGCCTGTACCACCGTGCCTGACGCTGGAGCTTATTTCTTAAAGCAAATGTTTTCAACTTTATTATCGGTACATATACACAACACATCTTAATTTGTTTTTCATTCCCACATAGCAAATTAGAAATAACATGCATGCATTATTGCACATACACCACATCATCATTAGGAAAATTTAAATGTCACTCCTAATCCTATCTTTTTTTTTTCCCCCCAGTACCGGGGCTTGATCTCCTTGCACTTGCTAGGCAAGTGCTTATTCTACTGAGCTGTCTCCCTGGCCTTAGTCCTATCTTTTGGATCTTGTCCTTGATTTTGACCTGCGTGCCCACATGATAATACATGCGTCATACATGGAGTATCACCTGTCCACACACACGTGTAGATGTGCTTGTTGTACTTTCTTTGCAAGAATATTGTCACCGCTTCCCAGTGCATGGCTTTCGCTCAGCAGCCTCCTATAGGCAGCTTTTCTGTCTAGTCAGTGCAGCTTGTTAAATACCGTTTTTTTTTTTTTTGGGGGGGGGGTGGTAATATAATACTCCTTTCCATGATACGCTTATGGTAATTATTTATCAGATTACTTATTGTAAGCCATGTAGTTGTTTGTTGCATATATTATTATAGTTGGTGCTATGAGGATTGTAATTAGAATCATTTCTTTACATACCTCCCTGAGTATTTCTGTAGGATAAAATTGCAAATTACTCCCCACAAAAGATCTCCCAACTCACTTTCCCTTTAACACAGAGGAATCTTTCTTTCTCTTTGTTTCTTGGTGGAGGGTGCCCCATACAGTGGTCTCAGTTTGTGGGGAGAAAGCTGGCCTTCAGACTCCCATAGCAAGCAGGTAGTGGCCGCAGCTACCCTTGGATAGCAGAAGGCGTCTCCTGGGTGATTTCTTTGGAGGTGACCTTCCAGGGTGATTCTCCAAGTGCTATAGCCATCCCAGTCCGCAGCAGCTGGTCGAGTGGAAGGACTCCAGGCAGGCTACCAGGAGCTACTCTTCTGCCCAGTGACTAGACTGACAGATCCCTCAAGACCCAAACAGACAGATTCCACGTTGTGCAGTTTTCCTCAGCTCAGAAGCTGCCTTCTGCACTGCCGAGATAGCACAGGGGACTAAACACCTGCCTAGGCAAGAGCAGGGACCGGGGTTGATTCTCTGCATGATGTGCTGCACCTGCCTGCCCCTGAGTACACTGAGCCAGCCACTAAGACTGGGCGTGGTGGTGCATGCCTATAATCCTAGTGCTGGGGAAGTTGAAAACAGGAGGATCACTATGAGTTTGAGTTGTGTAGTGAGACCCTGTAACAACCAAATACATTAAAAAATAAATAAAATAAGCCTCCTTCCCAACTTATGTCTATGGGTTTATTTTGCCTCACTGCAGGCCCTACCAAGTTCTACCTAGGGTCCTGGTGAGTTGACTTGCTTCCCGGCCCCCTGCTAGACTAAGGAGTCACAATGCCTGTTAACTCACCTTTGAGCAGCTGCTCCCCAGACCCCAGTGCTGTCCATGTGTGGCCATTTAGTGAAGGTTGTTTATTTGAAATGAGCTGTAGCATCCTCCAGGCTGCCTCCAGTTTTGGTCCTCCGGGGTCCTTCCTCCAAGCTCTGCCCATCTGAGCTGCTTCTCTGGAATTCTACCTCAGCCTGTAGCTCTTTCCTCCCCAGAATACCTTGTGATTGAGATTTTCTAACAGGCTCTCGGGGTTTCCTTTTAGGCGCAGCATTCTCCTCCACCTGTTCCCACTACTGTGACCCCCTCCATCTCACCAGGCAGGGGCAGGCAGCCTGCTGCCAGAGAAGCTCCTGGAGGGAGGTCTCAAAGGACTTTCAGTCCATGGATCACATTTAGAATCCGGCGAGTGGCATGGTCTGGCTAGTAACACTGAGTGCCAGGACTCACTGGCAGACTTGGGAGACTGCGGAGAAAAATGGAGATAACGTCCATAGACCTCGGAATCACCATAGGCATTGAAAAGGGGACCCCTGTCCCAGTGTGGTCGAGAGCCAGTGTCTGCATGCTGCGGCTCCCAGCCAGTTGCCGTGGGACTATTTTGGTGCATTTCTTGTCTTCATCAGAGGGGAAAACGAATATGAGGTAGACTTACAAGGAATTGATAATCAAGGGGGGGAGGAGATAGGCTTGAGGTAGAGCTCTGTCCAGCCTGTACTCATTAAAGAAGTAATGCGATACCACAAGAAGGAAAGTGTAGGGGGCCTCAGTTCGCAATTTAGTGTTTGGGGCAGTGGGTCCGTGATCAGTGTGTGCATAACATACTCAAGGCCCTGGGTTCAATCCTCATCGGTTACCGTCTGGAGAAGAATTTAGCACCTGTGGTTAGAGGGCTCTCAAGCAAATGCCCGCTCTCTTTTTTTCTCAGTGGTGACTCTTGGGGTAGGTCGCTGGATTTTCTCAGTCTTATAATCTTCTCATCTGTTACATGGAAAGAACAGCAATACCCACCTTCCAGAGTTGTTTTTTAGGATTAGAAAAGATGACTTACATATAACACCAATTGGCACACACTGAGAAATGTTAGCTGTGGTTCCAAAAGTCATGGTGGATGGGCCACTTCTCACAGGAGTAGGGCACGGAATAGAAGGCATTTGTGTAGAGCTTTGAATATTCACAGGCGAGGAAGGATTCAGTGGGAGGAAACAGCCTGACAGCAAGGATGGCATGGGAGACTGCGTACTTTATTTGGGAATTAGTGAAGAAGCTGAGTGAACTGGCACGCGCCTGGCGGGTTTCGGCTCCTACGGCGAGGTGTGGTTTAATGTGAAGTGAAACAGACCAGACCCAGGGCGTTAAACAGAGCTTGGCTTGGCTTAGGTGAGAAACCCAAAGTATGCATAAATTACAGAGCAAAGTAAAAGGTAGATTCCAGAAACAAGCGAGCTGATCTTCTGCAAATGGGAAAGGGATGGAGAGAGGGGGAGAGGGGAGGGAAGAGGGATGGGAAAAGTCAGGGTGTGTGCTGTGCGCCCACCTGCGCCGCCCTGACGGGGGCGATCCTTGTATGCTGCAACCTGGACTAATAAAAGTAAAACAAACTATAAAGCAAAATCTGTGGTGGGGAGGGTGGTGAGAACTTTCTCACTATTTTATGTTTTCTTTAAATAGGCGTTGGATCTTTTTTTTTTTTTTAATGCTCTATGTTAATGTCATTTATCTTAAAGAGTGCCAATGGGTCAGTGTTTCTCTTTTCAAAATAAAAATGAACATCTCCCTCTAACAGGTGGGAAGGTTGTTCTACTTCTCCCTGTCCTCTGGAAAGCTAACTGCTTATCTGCTGCCCCTTTTAAGCCATTCCTTGAGGATTGGGTTCTGCCTTGCATTGTAGGACTGCCCCCACGGACTCCTGTGCAGTGCTGGGGGTCACCCTGCTGTGTCCTTGCACTCCTGCCTCCAGCCTCATGAGGCTATCAGGAGATGACAGTGTGTTCTGTCAGACTAAGAACCTGGATTTTGATTCTGTTGAGTTCTGACTCCTTTCAACTGCAGCATGCACAGTGTCTGGGGCCTGCGGTGCTGGGTGGGGCTCTGCAGTGCTCTGCATGTCCACGGCGGTGCGAACGCAGACAGGAGCTGGGAGTTGGGATTCTGATGGGGCCTGATAGTGGCTCCGCCATTCAGAAGGAAAGAACCAGAGAAGGAGCTGGTTGTTCTGGAGAGAGCTCAGGAAGCCCTTGGCAGAACCAGCCACACCCCTGGGGATGGGGTCTTGAGAAATACCAGGCTGGTGAATTCAGTGGTAGGACGCGGTGGTCACCTGTAGGCCCTGCGGATGCTGCCCTCCCTAGCCCTCCATCTGCCTCTCTGCATGTAGTGCAGAAGAACCATTTATCTTACCAGCCTCAGGGGTGCAACAAGTGGGAAACGGCTCTGCATACGTTGAGCAAAGGGATGGGCCTGTGCCATGTGGGAGCAGCTAATGGAAGGCGCCGGCTTTGGCTCAGGACTTCTGGCTGCTCTCTTGGGGCAGGTAGAGCTGCACAATGGAGGCATCAGCGGGAAGAAGCACAGACTTCATAAACTGGGGCAGGTCAGCAAGAGTCCATCCGAGTGGAATCCGGCCCGGCAGCCATTGCATGCAGCGTCTATGGAAGCTGATGGTTTAATGATTTGATTCATTTAAGGAAAACTGTTTTAGGGCTTGTGGTGTTGATGCCTTTAGACACTCAGTAGCGTTGCTGTGTTGTGATGAACTTGCACTGCCTAGCTTGGCCGTGTCCGTGGGCAGCGAACACAGCGCGAGACCCTCAGGGTAATCTGGTACAATCCTCTTAAAGAAACTTGCTGTTTAATGACTAAAGCTGTTAATCATATTAAATGCCCACAGTCACTCTGGGAAAAACTGCCAAATAAGCATAAGTCTAAGAAAGGGTTTCAGTGAGCTCCGTGCTGTGTTTGGGGAGATGCTGGCCAGGGAGGGTTGCTGTGTTACACAGGGGGTCAAGGAGGGGTGGAGGAAAACAGCTGCAGAGGCTGCAGCTGGTGCCAGGGTCCCTCTGTTCTGTGGGAGCAACACACAGAAAGCAGCGTCATGTCAGCACACTTTAAGCCATGTAGAAAATCTGTTATGTCACTGACGAGGCACTAAGGAGGCAGACAGTTTTAGAACAGTGCTTGTTGTTGTGTTGGTGTTGACTTCAGTGGAGTCTCTTGATTTTCTCTAGACTGAATCTTTTCCAGTGAGATTTCACTGAAAAATGGCAGCCGTACCCACCCTGTGGGGTCAGGGCAGGCTTCCCTGATGTATGTTCTGGGGGTATGGCCTATTCACAGTCAGATTCATGGGGTGCCCAGGACAAGGGTTTGGGGGATCCTGGTCCTCAGGTTTTGTTTGTGAGGAAACCATGCATGGGATAAAACTCTGTCCTTGACCCATGGGTCGTTCTGTTTCCATTGTGCAACTCTCAGTGGCAACACATTGCCAAGTTAGACCGAAGAGGGAGTTGCCGAGGACAGCTTTGTGGGTGGTGTGCTGAGCTGGGGGGGAAGCCGCCTCCGTGCTGCCTCCGAAGGCTGAGTTTTGTGAGCGCAGCTCTGTTGCTTCCACTCGCACCGTGCTCCGTCTGTGTACAGAGCAGAGCACTTTGTAGCCCACACCGTACTGTAGAGTTCGGCTTTCACGAAGTGCCGCGCCTGCTCCTGACGCTTGTGAAGCAGTCCACTGACCATCTGGGTTCGCACCCCAGGCTGTCTGGTGGCAGGCTGCTCCAGAGGTCCAGGACCAGGGCGGAATGACATTAACAGAAACACATGTCTGTATTTGTATTGGATTATTCAAGAAAATTGTTCTGGATGTCACAGGAAGGACGGGGTTAGAGGACTAGAAAAGCAATTTGGGTTGGAGGAAGATCATCCGAATGCGTGCGTGTGTGTGTGTGTGTGTGTGTGTGTGTGTGTGTGTGTGTGTGTTGTGGTGATAGGATCCAGCCATGGAATGACAGTGTCAGTCCCTACAACTGCTGTGGTGTCTTTTGAGCCCTTCCACGGGTGACAGGCCCCTTGCACCCTCTTAACTAGGTCTCCCGGTAAGTGTACAAGTCCTCCTATTAGGAGGAGGCCCAAGCAAAGAAAAGCAAGAGCATTTAACAAGCAGCAGGCTGCTTTTCAGGCCCGGTCTGTTTGGATGAGCAGGCTGCCAGATTTCCTCCTTGGGCCTCTTTGAGCTTTGCTATGCCCAGGCCCCAACACGCCTCTGAGTAGATGCAGCCCTGGAATCAGTTCACGGTGACAGGACCCGGGGTGGCTTGGAGACTCCTGACCTCCTTCTCCTTCTTCTTTTTCTCTATGCTACTTTTCCTCCTTCTCTTCTCTGTTGCCCCCTGATGGTGCTGGGACTTGAACCCAGGGCCTTTGTTTGCACTGAGCTCCACTCCCAGCTCTTTTCATTTTATGAGTAGTTGCTGTGTTGCCCAGGCTGACCAAGAGCTCGCCCTCCTTCTACCTCAGGGCCTAGGTGTGCCCCAGTGCTGCTCCTCCTATGGGGCGGGACAAGGGGTGAGGTAGGCTGTTCTGGATGGAGAGAAGAGGCAGGAACTGGGGACCCTGAAGGTGAGTCCCAGAGGTCCATGGCTCAGTGACTGGCAGGGCCAGGGACCCATCAGGCCGGTGTGGGCAGGAGTCTAATCTGAAGACAAAGGAAGAAGGGGAAAGTGATGACACACGGGGAATGGGGATGGCCTGAGTGGAGGAAGGGACAGTCCTTTCCTCTGCCTCACCCTCCTTCCTTCTTTTGTTCTGTAGGAAGTACTTAGGGATTGCTCGTAAAGGTCCTCTAACACTGTGGTGAATAGCGCCAGGAAGGCGCAGGTGCTCGTAGTGCTGAGATAGGAGCAGGCAGAGTAAGCAGAGGAGCCAGAGCGGAGGTTAGATAGCCACGGAGAGGGCCATATGGCGGGAGCCTGATGATTTACGTGGTCACAGAAGGTGGCTGCTAAGACAAGAAGATTTGAGGCGGACACACATGTGAAGGAGGCAGTGTTGAGGAGGTGGAGGGGAAGCGGAGGCTCGAAGGAGAGCTGTCACTGCCGGGCTTTCCCAGGCAAGCAAGAGCTTGCTGTGTGCGGCTGCAGGCAGAGAGCAGGAGAGGATGTCAGCGTGAGGGTTGCAATGCCCCCGGGTGACCTTGACCAAGCCAGGTGCCCTCTGTGCCCTTGGCGTGAGGTGACGGCTTCACAGAGTGGGGTTCCAGGGCCTCTCTCATTCTGTGTTCATCCTGACTGTGACCCTAAGGGCAGTTGTTTTCCTGGGCTCACAGACGGTTTCTTAGTTGTCCGTGGATAGAAATCCAAGTCCTCTTTCATTTTATGTTCATTGTGGTTGTGATCTTAGGAACTGCATCTCCTGGGTCATTCTAGTGCTAGGACTGCTCGGGATTTTCAACCTTGTGTTAGGCTGCACTGTTGGTGTGGGCCACAGCGCATGCTCTGAAGGGCAGGAGAATCCTCACAGTGTCCGTCTGGGAAGGGGATGGGGTGGGGCAAGGGCAGCCAGGTGTGCACTGCCACCCTCAGGTTCCAGGCACAGGGTCAGGCTTTGGCAGCGACTGCGAGAGGGGCTGGGGGGGGCACCCCGCTGCTGCTGCAGCTCCCCACTTTGGTGGAAGAGCTGTCCTTCTTGCATTATTGTCTCTCTCTCCAGCTCCAGGCGCAAGAATCGGATTAGACAGCATTTAATACAGCTTTCGGTGCTTCAAAACTTTTTTTATCTTCAGGGGAACAAAATGCCTGCTCAGATTTACCAGGGAAATCTGTAAAATCATCCTGAAGGGCTCCTTGTTCCCTGGCCAGCAGTGTGATTGGGTTCACATCTAATTGTCCTGAAGGTGCAAACAGAGCTTTGAAGCTGCTGATCACTTCTGTGTTCAGCCTGCTTAGGGAGCAGACCACTCTAGGAGTTTGCAATCAAAGCAGCAAACACTTGAAATACAGAGATTGACCAGAAACTTTCTCTATTGATTATGAAATAAATCATTTGTATTTCTTTTGTTTTAAATGTTTTGCATTAGTGCATAGTAAGTAATATTTCAGTGAAAATAATGCAAATAAGCAAATGCATTCATTTACTTAATTTCCTAGATGGGCCTTTTCTTTTCCAGTGGTCATTGATTGCATAAGTTTGAGGTTCCCTGGCTTAGCTTACAAAGAGAGCATTTGAAGTGATCAAAATAGGGAGCCCCAGAGAGGGTGCAGGTAAAACGTGCACTTGCAGACTTTGGCTGCAATGAAAAGCTTAGGAGAGAATACAGTTAATGTGCCAGAAGGGTGTTTTGATGTGATATGAAAGTGATAAAAGAGTAAGATTTGGTAGCATGTGATGATCACCCACTGATGTAGCTGGCGCTAGGCATCTTGGGAAAATTCTCCTTTCTTTGGTAGTAGGGTTTTGTTGTTGTTGTTGTTTTTGCTTTTTTGCTGCAGTTGTGTTTGTTTCAGTGTTCAGAGACAGAGTCCAGGTTGACCTCAAACTTCTCATCCCTTAGCCTCTTATTCGTCAGCGCTGGGATGATGAGGGTGAACCATCATGCTGGGCTTCCTGGAAGTTTTATATTTGAAAATAGGCTATTTTCAGCATCTCTGTGTCCTTTTACTTTTGATTTCTAAATGCCTGAAAATCTTTGTAAGCAGTCACACGGATACCTGGCCAAGAAGCCCTTCTCCGTGCCGTCTAGAATGCGCCTTGTATCCCATGTACACAGGCGTGAGCACAGTCCCACATAGCAAGTGTCTGTAATTCCTGATGTCTCGGCCGGTCTTGTTGCTAACCACGTCTTTGCTGGCGCTGAATGTGTTCAGGAAATGTAATTATCAATCTGCTTGCCTGTTGGAAAGGGACTTCGTCAACGTGTCATGTTGCATATATAAATATAGAAATACAAATTTAAAACTCGATAGACATTTGCCATCATGTTCTCTGTGCCTCTCCCACCTCTCTCTAGATCTAATCCAGTTTTAGAAATGATTTTTTTTTGAGGAGACAGGAGTTGGGCCAGATGTGGAGATTCACAGAGAGCTTCACAGATTCTCCAAATGAAGATGCCTGTATGATCTTTTTCATCTTGATACATGTCAATGTCCTGTACATGGACAAAATAATTAATTCACACAGAGCTGCCTCCATCTGTATTTATAGCTGAGGAGAAAGGATGATAGTCATTCTGGTACTGCATCTCTTCCTCCAAAGTGTAAGCACCTCAGGAAAATGTTGCCCGGCCTCATTGGTGGGGTGACAGTGAGTGACGGAGTGTCTCACACTTCCTGATCAATGCCACGCTCATTCATTTGGGTATGTCTTCCTCTCTAATAGCAAACATAGATACCCATGTTGAATAGATGGATTTCTGTGTTGAACAAGGCATGCTGTGATGGCTGTGCAGTCTGTGTAGTTAGGCATTCTGGAAAGATCTTCATCTTGGCTTCCCCGAGTCAACTTCATCATCTATGGTCCTAGTAGCAGCGGTCCTAGGCAGTATGGCGTGATGACTTACTAGAAAAATCTACGGAACGTTCTTTCCGTTTTTGTGAGGGGTGGCCTTATTTATCTCCTATTTGCTTGATAAAAAACTGCTGAGCTCACAGTCCATGTCTCATAACTGCCTTTCTGATTAGTAGTGCCCTGAGGGTGGGAGGAGGGTGTCTGTGCTTTGTGTTGTGTCCCCAATGCCTTTTGCACCACAGAAGGTCCTCATACTCGTACCTGTGCAAGGAGCCATTGGAGGAATTTCTCCAAGGCTGGGACACTTCCTGCGTTCTGCCACCCCCCCGGACCATCTTTATGGAGCTTGTGTCTCAAGCCCCTTTTGTTCAGCAGTGCATGACAGGCCTACTTGTTTGGGCCTATTCCACAGAGAGATGACATTTACTGTACACCCTGGACTCTTCCGTGCACCATACATGCGTGTGTCTCTGTTATGTCACTGTTGAGAAAACTTGGCATCAGAAGGGGTCCAGAATTAACACGAGGGAACTGCCATCAGGGGTGCCGTTTAATTAACCTAGACTGCAGTTATTTTAGTTTTCTCTTTGGCCTTGGCCCTTTTGGGTTGTTTGTTTTCATAAGTCCATAACTGAAGCCACTGGTACTTGCTTCTTAAGAAAATGCCCTCAATTTTCATTTTTCTCTGAAAATAAAACTAGTCTATCATGCAGTGGTTTTGTTCATTCTTTTGTTGTTGTTTAAGTATTGATCATCATGTCAGATGCCCATGCAGGCTCTGACCACGCACATCTCCAGGTCTAGTAGATGTCAGGCCATATCTGTGGTCCCACAGATTCCAGGGCCACTGGTGTGGGCTGCTGTTAATTTCTATGGGGTGAGAGGTCTGAGCCAATCGCAGGCTGGATTCCTGGTCGTGTGCTAAAGAAGTGTTATTATTATGATCATTGTTGTTTTGCAGTGATTCCAGAGAAGCATTTTCCTTCTTTATTCTGTCCCTAAGAATGTTATAAACAACGCTGAATATTTTGAGAAAGACTGAGATTAAGTAATAATGATGATGTTTAGATTCCGTGCCTAGAATGTTGTTTATTGTCTCAGTGCCCTGTTTTGGTTTACTTGCCTGCATTTGGTCAGGTCCTTGGGACAGGGCTGGAAGCGTACACAGTGCGCACCCGAAGCAGAGCCCAAATGGGGGTAGGGTCCTGCGGTGTTCCCCGGGCTCGACCCCCAGAGCTGAAAGTCCTGCACCCAGCCCAGCCCTGGCCTCAGCCTCTGCCAGGGACTTCCTGTACACTCACAGATGGGTCACCCAACCTCCTGGTGTTTCACCTGCAGAGTGAGGCATGGGTCTTGCATTTTTTCTCTGGTTCCCAGGAACGTCAAAGACAATAAGATGTGGGCTGCGCTGTCCAGTGATCACACAGTGTCTCGGTGAGCAGGGCCTGGCCGCATGATTCCAGGCTCTGTGGACCCAGTGACCTGCACCCTTTGGGCTTCTCACTGGCCCATGGCAGGGGCACCAAAGGGAGCCGGTCACAGCCCTGGCTCACAGCGAGCAGTGTTGCGCTTGCAAGCTGGGTCGCACACCATTATGTGGCCAGCACGCCAGACTCCCTGTAAAAAGAATTATTAAGAACTTAAAGAAACAGCAAGAACTCAAGCTGAGCATGTGGCGCTTTGGAGAGTGCAGGGTGCTTAGATCTCAGCGAGAGCCACACAGCCACAAAGTCAGTCCTGCCTGCAAAGAGTCTGACCAAAGGCGGAAGGATCTTTTTATTTTGTAAGTAGACTGAAAATCACATTACTAGTCCACCAGGTGTTATTACAACATTTTGTTGTTGTTATGAAGACTGTGTGTGTGTGTGTGTGTGTGTGTGTGTGTGCGCGTGTGT
>PVKN010036250.1:0-11474 GCA_004027915.1 Capromys pilorides | reverse complement strand
GAGGAGGAGGAAAAGAAGGTCTTTTCATACTCCAGAGAAGTATGTCCGTTCTACATAGATGCAAAGAAGGCAGTGGGAATATTTTAACAAATATCTGTGGTCAAAGTCCCCTGGCTGCCTGTCACCTCAGTTCACAGGATCCTTGAAAGTCCAGCATAAACTTCCATGTGTCTCCAGGTGTCCCCAGATGTCCTGGAACCTGCAAAATTCCTTGTCTTACCTTAGCTCCTCCACAACATATCATGCTTGCCAATGAAAACTTCCACACTGACCTGAGTGCCCTGCAGAGAGTAGTGCTTCTGCTGGCGAACAGGCTGCAAGGGTCAGGTTGGGCTGGAGTCTGGCAGTTTATACCCAAGGAAGGCATGTGCATCTAGTCTTTCCCTCATTGTTGAGGCCTAGCCTTGAACACATAGCTAGGATGTGTCCTTACCTTCTGCACTGACTTCTTCCAGGACCTATCCCTGTTTGACTGCCTATAATATTTCTACCTAACTTAGTAGTCTATAGTAACATGGGCAAAGGAGGATAATGTAGCTCTCAAACAAGCTGAGTTGCTGAAACCTTACACACTGCCATGACTACAAGAGGCAAGACATAAAAGCACATGGATTGGAGGTAGGAGATTTGAGCTGGGCAAACCAGTCAACCAACTGGCAAAAATCTGCCAAATTCATGGAGTGCTAGAACACATCTGCCAGACTCCAGATCCATGAAGATGTAGCAGCTCCAGTGCATGGTACACAGATCAGAAATGTGTTGCTTTCGATGTGTCACTTATACCTGTTCTGAAGCCAAGCAAGTCTTTCCATGGGTCGTTTAAATCTGATTCCAAGCCAAGTTCAAACTATTTTTTTTTTAAGGACAGGGTCTACAGGGTCTCACTACACAGATTGGACTCACAGTGATCCTGCTGTTTTCAGCTTCCCAAACACTGGAATAACAGGCACATATCACCATGCCCAATCTCAATCACCCTCTCAGCATGCCTGAGGGGTGGGGCCAGCATGACACATTGGGGATCAAACCTAGTCGGTACATCTGTCTAAGCAGGTGCTTTAATCCACTGAACTATCTGGCTGACCCCCAAGTAAGCTTTTGAGAGCATATCCATCCCAGGGCCTGATGTACATGAGGGAGAAGCCAGTCCAAAAACTCCAGAGACCAAAGATCCTTCTCCTTCTTCTCACAGTGGTTGTGAGTCCATCCACCAGCTTGCTCTCATTTGGCATAGAGACCTTTCTCTCCACTTGCAGTACACATGTATCCCCACTACTTTTTCTGTGTCTTGAAGAGATTATTTTTTCTCTGGACTCAGGGATCAAACTCAGGACCTTACACTTGCCAGGCAGGCACTTGTGCCCCTGAGCTATCTCCCCAGCCTTTCTATGTTCTGTCTAGTATTTTTTTTCCATTCTTTCAATTTTATTTTAAAGAGTAAAAACAAAAAGCAGAAACAAAGACAAAAACAGAGCAACAAGCAGCAGGACAAATAGTACAGAGTTTCAAAACAAGAATAAAAATTTAACCATGGCTGTTATAGTGCACGTTTTCATCATCAAATCTGTTGTTCAGATTAATAGATATAGGTTTGCCAAATTGGTGAAGAAATTAAACATGAATGTTTACTTTCCAGAAATTTTAATTTTTCTTGTTCTTCTTTACTTCATTTTTTAAAATCTATTTTGAAGAGGGAAGACTAATCAATCAATAAAACATTAGAAATGGTGCACGTTTAGAAGAACAAGAGGAAAGGCATTCAACAGTAAAATGAGAAGAAACTGAACATAAGGAATAAACAATAAAGATTAGGGAAAGAGAAAAAAAGTAATGAGAAAAATCAGTTTGATTCAGCACCCAGGCCCAGTGTGTGAGTGAGACCGCCCTAGGCTTGCCAGAAACTCATTCAACCCAGCACCCCTGTCCAGCATGTGAGTGAGACCGCCTGGAGACTGCTGTAAATTCACTGAACCCAGCACCCAGGCCTGGCATAGGAGTGGAACTTCATCCATTAGATAGGCCCAGTGTGGAATCCTGTGGCAGAACTCCCTGCAGAGAAGCTAGAGGCAAGACCCACCCAGCTGATCCAGGAGCAGAACATCTTGCCAGAGTGGCACAGCAGGTTTACCTCCAAGGGTGGCAGCAGGAAGAAGCGGAGCTCAGCAGCCAGACCCAAGTCACACCCACCCGGATGAGTTTGAATTTGGTAGATCCAGATCTGGTGCAAAGGTAAGAACTCTACCAAAGCTCCACACCAAAGATCAGAATGCAGGGCTATGCAAAATGACAAAGAGAAGGAGCAAAGTGCATTTCCAGGCCCCAAGACCACCCAGAACAAATGCAGGACACAATTGCATAGAAGAAATTAGAAATCACACACCTGAAATAATAGCATCTGAAGTAAAGAAACAACTGCAGGAAGGTATAGAGGGAATCATATCAGAAATAATTTCTGAAGTAAAGTATAATGAAAGAAGTGCTAAGTGCTTCTAAAAAAGACACTGATTTTTAAAAAAGTAGAGGAGAATAGAAAAAGGTTGGAAACCTTGAGTGAGCAATATAGGAAAGAAATAGAATGCATAAACCAGATTCAAAGTGCAATACAGGAGATTAAAACCTCAATCACAAGGTGAAAGCCATTACAATGAAAGTGAAAATAAACTTTCAGACCTTGAAGACACCATTGCAGCTAGGGAAAAAGTAAGAAAAGATCTTTTAAAAAAAAAAAAACCTAGCATGCAGGAAAAAATAATTCAACATCTGCAAGACAATGCAAACATGAACAACATGATACTAATAGTCATCAATGAGAAAGAAGGAGTAAATACAAATGATATAAAAAGAATATGGGCAGAAGTAATAGCAGAAAACTTCTCAAATATGGGGAAACAATCTGATATTCAGGTAACAGAAGCATATAGAACTCCAAATATCATCAATCCAGTAAAAGCCACAGCCAGACATATAATAAACAAGATACCAGAAATTCAGCACAGGAACAGTATTCTAAAAGCTGCTAGAGAAAAGAAACAGATCACATTTAAAGGAAAACCCTTCAGAATAATGGCAGATTTCTCTTCACAAATCATCAAATCAAGAAGAGCATGGAGCACAACACTTTAAGTCTCCCAAGAAAATAAATTCCAACCTAGATGGATACACCCTTCAAAACTCTCTTTCAGGTATAATAGAGAAGTGAAATACTTTCACAACAAAGAACAACTAAATAATTTCATGATGACAAAGCCAACCCTGCACAGTTTACTAAAAGATATTCTAGAGAGGGATCAAAATGACCACAATTCCATGAAGGAGAACAGAAAGAACCCACCAAATAGGGCAAATGATTAAACATAGGAGAAAAAGAGATGTATAATAGCAGTCTTTCAACTATTCTTTTGTATACAGCAGCAAAATATTTCCATCAGCATTCTCTACAAATGGCCTTCTCTTGCACCCTATGGGTCATGATTCTGTCTAGGTCTACAGGGTGGATATCAAGGAAATAGCAGTAGCTCAGTCTCACATGTGACACCTGGCCACCAGTAAGTGTCTAGATACCATACACAGATCACTGAGTTGGAGAGAATTAGGTACTGCTCTCGATCATTTTCTTCTCAGCTTTAGCCAGAGCCAAAACGTCAACAGTAGACATTTGTTATACTGTGTGCTGACCTTTGTACGGAAAGCTTAAACAGGAATGCTGGGAAATCAGACACCTCCTCACTGATTTCTGTCCCCTGATCTTTTCCATCATGCATTTTTTTTCAAATGTTTGAATTATTATATATTTTGTGGAGTTTTTCCTTCATAGGAATTGACTGCTGATCATTATTATTATTTATTTTATTTTATTTATATTTAGTACAGGGTCTACAGGGCCTCACTTCTCAGATTGGACTCATAGTGACTCTCTTGTTTTCAGCCTCCCAAGTGCTGGGATTATAGGCTCATGCCACTATACCCAGTCTCAGTCACTGTCTCAGCATGCCAAGAGGATGGGGCCAGCCCAGCATGCCAGCGATCAAACCCCAGTCCTTGTATCTGCCTAAGCAGGCGCTTTAGTCCATTGAGTTATCTGACCAGCCCTAACTACTGATTATTAATATAAGTAGCCTGGATGCCAAGAATTTACTGGCATGAAATAATAATTTTCTTTTAACTATGTTTTGTGGTACCAAGGATCAAACTCAAGACCTTGTGCTTGCCTGGTAGGCACTTATATCACTGAGCTACTTCCCTGGTCCTTTAACTTTCTTTTGACTTTGTTTTCTTTCCAGGGAAAATTTCAAACAAAAATTTGTTCACTCATCTGAAACATTGTCTATCATACACAATCATTAGTTTTTACATATATTTGCAGTTTTCTAGTGTATTCAGCATGAAACTTAAGAAGTGCCCATTATCATATATCCCAGAAATAGTGTGGCTTTAAAATACAGCAGCAAGATTTCAGTGAATTGGCAGACTGTGCTGACATGAATATTCTCTCATCAAAGACTCACAAGCGATGAGTAAAACACAACAAAAACAGAGATTAAATTCAACAACAAAGGATGCTGGGGAGATAGCTCAGGGGCACAAGTGCCTGCCTGGCAAGTGCAAGGTCCTGAGTTCGATCCCTGGTTCTGCAAAAATAAAATTCAACAGCAGAAATAAATATCTAGATGCTAGAAATGAAACAGGAAAGCAAAGTTAACAGAAACTTATTATTTTATGCTAGTAAATTCTGTATTGCTTTGGCAAAGAATCAATGATATGCCAGCTAGAGTATAGCTCATTGCATAAAGAATATATATATATATATATATATATATATACCCCTGAGATTTTACTTTTCTAGGAATCTCTGAGGGGACTACAAATACCTAAACTTTAAGAAATGAAATCAGACACACAAGTTTAGACATCATATGGTTTCTCTCAACTAGGAAAAAGTAAATATAGAGAGATAAATTAAGAAATGGAGAATGTCTTACTTACTTTTCTCTTGTTGCTGGGACAAAATAACCCAACACCCCAAATTAAGGGAGGAAAGGTTTATTGATCTCTTAGTGTGTGGAGGTTTCAGTCCATATTCAGCTGGCTCCAAGGCAGAGTGACACACGGCAGAGGGCAGCGGCTCATGGTGGTGGCAAACAGTAACCCAGCAAGAGTGAAAGGGAGGAGGAATGGCAGAGGCAAGCCCCTCTCCTCTCCTTACATTGCATTCAGCCTGCCTGCCCCAGGGCAGGTGCAGCACCCACACCCATAATCCCAGCATTGGAACATGAATTAATCACAAGCTCTAGAATTCCACCCATGACTGCATGAGGCTTGAGGACAGCTAAACACAAAGCATAATACGGACATTTCCTAAGTTTGCAAACTCAGGACCAAAGGCAAGGAAGACAGCAGAGAAGGGAAAGAAAAGTGAAGAGAATGGAGATGTGTCATGTGGGCATGCGAGCTCCTCACAACGCACGCAGCCACTGAGCACTGAGAACCTACACCAATGAAAATATAGATTGAAAAGAAGAAAACTAAGCTCAGAAGGAAACAGGTGGGTGCTAGACACTAATAAGTGTATTCATGACCTAAGTAAACCTTGACTGCTCAAAGTTGTAACAACAGCTAAATTTCTGTAGGAAAGATTGAACACAATGAAGAGCTAAAATATGAAAATGTGATAATATGGGTTCGAGGCATGATCAGGGGTATGCGGCCCTGGAAATCCATAGCTCAAGGTGAAGACAGAAATGCTGATCGGCTTTAGGGCTGCACCTCCCAAGACAGTCGACTCAGCCCCACTGGGGGTTTAAATAGCGACGTTAGATAAACAAAAAGACTCGATGTTTTAAAATTTATTTTCCACTATTTTTGACATGCAAAAAGTCACTTCACTACTTACAGCAAGAAAAAACTCTAAAGAAACTGAAAATTGAGGATGCTTCTCCAACCCGTCAGTATTGTAGGCGCTACGACATTAAGACCCACCGAAACGACTGAACACAATCGTTGATCTTAACTCATAGACGAGATCAGCTAACTGGAGCAGAAGCCACGAGGAATAAAACATTACATAGTAATTCTGATCAGTTGCCGGAGGCTGAGTGAGCACTAGAGCTGGAGTAAGACCTGCTGGAGTCAGAAGCGTTGGTTGTAGCAGGATTAGGGCAAATGCTGTAGGATGAAGGGCTGAGGGTGTAGCTCTGTGGTATTGTACTTACTTGCCTAGCACTCATGAGGCTCTGGATTCAATCTGCAGCACCACCACCCAGAAACAAAAGCCATAGGTCTAAAAGATCTTTCTACCTATAGAGGCAGAAGGAAACTACTGTGACCCTGTCTCATCTTTCAGGTTCCCATTTCTTGGGACATCTTGCTATTCTGTTGGTCAAATTTAAAGGGAAGCCAGGCATTGAAGAAGACAATCAGTGATGCTCTGCTCAAGACTCAGCGTCTTCAGGCAGGGCGAGGAAGGAAACAAAATGAAACCAATAGAAAACTCGTCTATAGCAGACTCGGAGATAGTATGGTTCTCTTACCGTTTTTATTCTTCCATTTTATTCTAATCCCTTCTAGTTCAGCTCATCTGTCTTTAGACATAATTCTCATAAAAATCTGCCAACACCTTCAAAAACAACCACATTAGGATAGTTTCAGCAAACCATGTCCAGATTAATGTTTTCAGATAGTCATACACATTGGATTTTCAAGAAAAATGCATAAAGAACTCAAAGATTTGTCATATTGTTACATAAGGCTACCTGTAACCACTTCATAAATGGATGTGGTGTTGTGCATGTAAAGACTACATAATTTCTTGCTCGACTTCCACAAATAATTGAAATAAATTCAACTCTCATTACTATATGACTATATTACAATATCACTCTCATAAGTCACTCACAGTTTCTGAATAAACAATAAGTTATACATCATTTATCATAGATTTGGAAATGTAAGTTTTTAGATAGAATGAAAATACAATTTGATTATTCCTTATAATAAATGCTGAGCACCCAAAGCATCTCAGATTATACACCTCAATGGATTTTGGAAAACATAAATAACGAGCTAGCTCAGAGGTGGGACTCAAGTTTATGCATGAAATGCACTTGGGCTTTATATATACCTTGTCCACATAATCTGAAAGCAAGGATAGACAATATCTGTGGTATGCCTGCTTTAACTGAAACCTGTCACATGAGAACAGAAGGGGAATTGTACTTTGGATGTAATGTTGGTGTTTAAGAAGTTTTGAGGGCTGGCCAAATAGCTCAGCCAATTAAAGCACCTGCAAGCAGGTGCAGGGGCTGGGAGTTCGATCCCTGGGCCTGCTATGCAGGCCCTGCCCCCAGGGTACGCTGAGATAGCAACTGAGACTGGGTATGCCTCTAATCCCAGCTCTTGGGAGGCTATAAACAGGTGGATCACTATGAGTTTCACCTAATACTGAGAACTTGGACACCCTGTAGACCTTTCCCTAAAATACAAAAAGAGAAGTTTTGAAATGAGGAACATTTTGAATTTTAGATTTTCAGACTGGGAAGTTTAGCGTGCACCCATGAAATACATTGGTAAAATATTATATCATATGAAGAGTTAATAAAATGGATAAGAAAAAGATTAAAGATAGAAATAAATGAGGAAAGGATATAAAGAATAAACATAAAACAAAGTACAAAGATATGAAGCTATAACTTTATTCACTTATTGACTAAGCATATAAGATACATCAGGATATTAAATACTCTTATAAATTGTGTGCATTATTAATAATCACATAAACGTATGCTTGCAGGACAGGAACAAAGAATAATGAAGCCCTGAGGTTTTTGTTTTGTTTTGTTTTCCTTTTTAATGTATTTGGTTGTTGTAGGGTCTCAGTATGCAGCACAGACTTGTGGTGATCCTCCTGTTCTCAGCCTCGCCAGACCTGGGATTCCAGGCATGCACCACCACACCCAGTCTCTGGCAGGCTCAGCCAGCCCTGGGGGCAAGGCCAGAAGAGCATGCAGTGCAAGGGATCAAACCGCAGTTCCTGCGCTTGCCTAAGCTTGCCTAAGCAGGTGCTTTAGTCCGCTGAGCTGTCTCGCCAGCCTTGAAGCTCTGAGGTCTTAGGGCTCATCAGAATGAGGAAGAAGTTTCCATCTCATGGTTGTATCGATTTCTTCATCAGCATTTTCCAGCTCTTGCTCCTTAGACAGCTCTAAGAACACCTAAGTAGGAGACAGAGGTCAAGGAAAAGGAATTGTGACTTTGGTAGTTGGCCAGCTGAGAAGGGGAGAATACATGACTGCTTTGAGTGAAATGTCCTGGGTAATGCAGCCCATGGAGTCAGCTCACCTTTTGCAGTGTGCACTGAGAGAGGCTATAGTCCTCTAGATGAAAGCTGTGCTTCACTGGAGAGAAAGAGTAGGAGTAGATGTTAACAGTGAATTGCCGAAAATTATTTCAGTCACATGCACTAAAAACACAAGTTATTCAGGCATACAGAAGATATATTAATAAACAAATACTTGGCAGAGAGATGAAGCAATAATTCTCATAATGCATATTAAATTCACTTAGATGTTAAGATTTAGTCTTATGGTTGGTGATGAGTTGTGTTGGTTGGCATGGGTGACACAAGAAGCTCTAGGTGGTCCACGGCGAGTGCCAGACTGATGGGTATGTGTTCTGCATGAAGAAGATGACAATCCCATCTCACACTCTGAAAAGAGGCAGAGTCAGGGGGCTGGTGGGGTAGCTCAGTTTTCTAAGCAACTGCTTGGTCCCCAAGCACAGGGGACCAGGATTCAATGCCCAGGTCCATCTGCCATTCCAGACCCACCCTTGAGGCAGCCTGAGCCAGCCCAGGGAAAAGGAAAAACGTAGTTCTCAATTATGCAGAACCAGAGACCAGCCTGATAGCTCAGCAGACTAAAGTGCGTCCTTAGGCAGAGTGCAGCGGCCAGGGTTCGATTCCTGATATGCCATGCCGGCCCCACCCGCGGGGTGCGCTGAGATAGCAAATGAGACTGGGCATGGTGGCATGCGCCTGTAATCCCAGCACTTGGGAGGCTGAAAACAGGATGAATCACTACAAGTCTGATCTGTATGGTGAGTCCCTGTAGATCCTGTCCTAAATACAGAAAAAATAAAAAATAAATAAATATCTGCAGAGCCATCTCTGCTGGGCTTTTGTGTCAGGAAACCTGCATGAAATGTGTGGCTAGATTCACAGAATCTCAAGTATCATTTATATCATAAAAATCTCTTCCATGAGGTGTACTTGGTGATGTCAGGAAAAGATAGCAAAGAAACAAAACAGAGTTTGTCTCTGCGCTGGTGTCTCAGTAGGAAGAGCAGAGTCGTTAAGTGCAGATGAACAAGGGAGAGCTGCACACTTCTTTATGGGGCGCTCAGCAACAGCTGTAGCAGCCAGCCGGCAGCTGAGCAAAAGCCCAAGAAAGTGAGCAAGCAGCCAGGATAGACAGGAAAAGATCCACAAAGGAGGACTGGCCAGGGCAAGGTTCAGAAGCCCTTATAGGTCTGTTTTTAAAATATATTGCACGATTATCTCTCTCTAAGTTTATCCACATGTGATCTTTTGAAACTTTTAAAGCCGGTTGTTCCTACCTTCTTCCAGCTTGTGAAAGGCCTGGGATAAAGGGTAAACATCTCCCACTGGCAGCTTGTAAGTCAACAAGGCGGGGTACCTGGGAGCAGGAGACATGGTATTCAACGCAGAATTTCAAGGAGAGGAGACAGCCATCCAAAGGAGCTCTGATATTAGCGACAACTTCCATATAAAATAAAACTGATACAGAGTAATGTAGGACTTAACTAGGAAAGCAAAACTATTGGTGGGAATAAGCTTTCATGATTTTTGGCACCTGACTGCTGTGAACAGGTCAAATAAAGATCCAGCATAAAGATGCATAAACGTATATTCAGTGTACAGAAACTGTAACGGTTGGAACAGGCACTCGGAGCTGGATGCTCTAATTGGTGTAGAGGAGGGCGAGAACTGACCCAAATGGTAGCTCATCCTTGTCACTCACACCCTGACTTGTAAGAGAACCACGTGGGGAGGGGGAGCTGTAGGGAGAGGACACACAGAACTGCTGGCCTCTGGGAATAGCCAGCGCTGACGTGGGACCCCTGCTTCTGTGTGCTACTTCCAGCTGCAGAGCCTTGTGTCCTGCTCTTTCCTAGCTCTTCCCTAAATGAGAGTTTGTGCACCCAGAGCATCTAAGCCCCAGCACCCTGTGCACTTTACATCTCACCACTCAGGACCTTCCCGCACATGTCAAATTCACTGTGATTTGGAAGGTCTAGGAAAAGGTCTGAACTACATATCCTAGCATTGAATTCCTTAGGTTATTTATCGTATTTGCACTGTGTTAAAATGAAGAGAGTAAAAAAGAAAAAAGTGGTTGTGCACCTTATTTCTTTAATGTGTTTATTGCTCTAAGGAATTTTAAATTCAGCTCCTATTCTACCATCCTGCCTTTCCCCCATTAACAATACAAAGATACACAAATGTATTCTGCCTCTGTCTCTCTGTCTCTGCCTTCTCTCCCTCTCTCTCTTTCTCTTTCCCTGTCCCTCTCTCTCTCCTTTGCATCCTCCAGTTTTCAGTATGAACATTCGATGAAAGGGAGATTCTATCTCGATTGTCGTTTGCTTCCTCTAGAGATGGGGTTGGCGCTGCAGCTTGTTGGGCTGCTGACAACTCTCTTACAAGATGGAAAACTCAATATGCCAGTTTTTGAGGTCACTGTCCATTACGAAGATGACTTGTCATTAATTCTCACACAGAGTAGGACAAACACCAACATTGAGTGTTGTCCACATTTCTCCATAGACAAGAAAGTTCTTCTCACCTTTCTTGCTCCGCAGCCTGTGGGAAAAGCTTCAGAATCTCAGCATGAACCAAAGGCACTTGAGATGGCTCCTTTACTTTCAGCTCTAGAATGTAATCCTTGCCAAACTTCCTTTTCAGGTGTTCGATGGAGCCAATGCATCTATAGGCAGGAAGGAAAATATATTGGAAAAAATATTGCCTTTAACATTTTTTGTCTTATTAAATTTCACACGTAGTAGAAAAGACATCAGCAAGAAGGCCAAAATGTTCCACAGGGACACAGTGATTTTTACTCTCTCAATGAGGAATCTCATCCTGGGGGTGTCAAGCTCAGGCTGTGGAGTGATACCCACCTCAGCCTTCCAGACACCATGATGGCCACACGGTCACACAGAGCCTCCGCCTCAGCCAGGTAGTGGGTGATCAAGAGGACGGCCCTATCTGTGTTCCTAACAGACATCTGAATTGCTTGCCTATGGGTGAGCCAAGAAATTAATAATCTTTAGACAAAAATTTACAGAACAATAACCAGTCATATTAAGATGCTAATAAGAACTCGGAAAATATGAATACTGACTAGCTTTTCTTTCTTCCTTTTTTTTTTTTTTTTTTTTTTTTTTTTTTTTTTTTTTTTTTT